>PDGT01000043.1:3032709-3074474 GCA_003671415.1 Megathymus violae
TGGATTGTTTTTGTTGTATTTCTTAGAAATGGTCGGATGCACAATTTCGAGATACTTGCACACAATGACACGATGTTATGCACTGAATATCTATGAAACTCAATTAAAAAAATTCATCATTTCCTGGAATGATAAATAATTTCGTACTCTATTGACAACATATTCGAATATTTTCTGTCTCCTTTGGAGGTTCAAAAATTCAGGATTTTTAGAGTTTAATGACACGCGACATTATTTCTTCCGTTGGGTTTTCATCTAATCTGATTTTAGTTGAAGCCACAAAGCGATGAAACATTAATTAGATAAATAAAAACATAAGTTAGATAAATTACAAAATGCAATAGAACTAAATGTAATAAATTTATAGATTAAAGTCATTAAGCGTCTAAATTTCTTAATATATCTGTTGTAATACGTATTGTAAATGTCCGTATTAGTTCTAAATATTTCATATGTGGTTTATAATTAATTTTTGTGATGTTTCTGCATAATTTACTTTATGCCTTATGCATTTATATAAGAAAGTACACTTTTTTTACTGAACATAAATAGCCACTTCATTACAATAATTCGGAACTTGCGTGTTGGAAATTGAATACATAAAAATACATATTGCTTTTTTTTCATTATTTCCCTAGTTCAATTAAAGTAAATATTAACGATAATATTTTGACTGCACAGTAATAACATATAAAGTGCCGTTACAATAAATAGAATCAATGCTATAGGGTTTGTTGATCGACTTCAAAAAAGGAGGTTCTAGCTACGCGTCTATGTATTTTTTATGTATGTAATGATATTTAGTAAAGTTAAGAAAAAGGTTATCAAGTACGTATATGTATTAAACAAACAACAAATTAAATGTGAAAAGCAGTGGTAGTCTAATGGTTCGAACGCAGGTTACCGCGTGGAAGACGCGAGTTCGCAACCTGCACGCACCTCTAGTTTTTTAAACTATAACTTATTATTACTTGCTTCGGTGAAGAAAAACATCGTAAGGAAACCTGCACACCTGAGACTTCTCCATAATGTTTTAAAAGGTGTGTGACGTTTGCCAACCCAAACTTGGCCAACGTAGCAGACTAAGCATAACCTTTCTCATCGACGGGAGACCCCAGCCCGGCAGTGCGACGATATGGGTTGTAATGATGAAGTCTTCTAAGTGTGGTTAAAAATTGAGAACTGAATCAACTGGTGCTATTGGCATAATATACGCAGAGTCCTGGTAATATATAATTTGTTTATTTCACACCACAATCTTATTGACAACCATAATTCGCAATACAGTTAGACAAATGTCACGATTACTCTAGTACATCAAGTGGCCAGTTTTAGTCTTCAATATTTTTTACAATAAAGAGTGGATATTTGCTATGGTAACATTAGCAAAACAAAACCACATTGATCCTCTCAGGATAATATATCTTTAAAACAATTTTTGTAATGTTAACAGTCGACAAACGAGCAGACCAGCCATCTAATGGTAAGCGGTCACCGTCGCCCATGGACATCAGCAAGACCAAACGTATCACCGATGCGTTGTCAGCCAGGAAATTAAAAGAAGGTAAGAAAGAAAGAAAGTACTGGCTCTCAAACCCCCAGCCGGAATACGACGAGTCGTCTGGCGGCTGACTCAAGCAGGAGGGTGGTAGGCTAGCCAGGCGGGCTTCACGGGAAGATAATGGTATCAGTAGTCATTAATGACTTAATAATATTACTGATAATATAATCTTTATGCGAAGCCCTATCACCAAGCAGGCCGGCTTCTGTCGCCTCTTACGACACCCTGTTCTGCCAGCATGGGATTGGGGGAAGTATTCTAGGCCGTCCCCAATACAGCACAAAAAATGCGACTCCTCAACGGATTAGAGTAATCCAACCGTGTTTTGAGCTGTTTACTTTTGATACCGGGTGTATTACATAGCCACATTAAATTGTATTGCATCTAGAAGTAATCATTCTATAATGCTGATGTTGATGACGAAATCAACAGCACCCATTGATGATTATAACTGGAGGGATCACTCGAAAATTAGCCGACAAAAACTACTTAGGCAGACGTGACGGTTGTAATCAAATGCGTTATCTGCTCATCTAATTATATTTTGTAATACCGTGATAAGTTAGAACAAACTTAAAAAATTACTAAAGATAAACAAACGGAACAAATGGAAAAAATAAACTTAAAAAAATCATTAACTTGCAAAAAAATTATTATAACATTGTAGTGAAAAGTGAAAATGAACCTAAATAAAATATTATTATACACGCTACATACTGATATATTTTAAGTCGGTGAGAAGCCCGACAGAGAACAAGATTCTAATAAAATAGTGCGATGTGGCAAGATTGAACGGTAATACTGTATTTGTTTCGTAACATTTAAGCAAACTTTATACCAATTGCAGTTAATAACGTTTTATTTATATAAAAAATTATTTTTAAAATTTTCAACGTTCAATTAAATTATCACAATAATTCTATATTACATTAACAATAATCATAAATTTGACTTAACTCATTATCTGCAAAATACATTTCTTTTATTTTGAAGTATCTTATTTTTGTTAAAAAGTTTCATAAAAAATAATTTTACATAACGTATAAGTGACCTCAATACTCAATTAAGAAGATATTCAGCAAAAACAGTAAATAATGTATTTTTGCGTTTACCGTTTACCACAGAGGCGTCGTTATAACCCTCGATAGAGAAGTTGATGAAGGAAATGTGTGAGAATCCATTTTACCTGTACGTTCCCATAATGTTTGTTCTACACTTGCGCGAATTCTAACAATGTGCACTTGGCCAGCGCGGTGGACTACCGGCTTTAATCTCCGTCAATGTAAGTGGAGACCTATCCCAGCAGTGGACTGAATATAAGTTATGATGATGAAAGCAATGAAAGTTTACCTGTTTTTTAAGTTATTAAAACAAATGACCGGAAAATATTCAAAGCTTACCTTGATTAAAAATTCTATCTTGACCGCACACTTTACAATCCTTTCCTAATAAAACACCTAAACCTTTCACTAAAACAAAATAGCTCACAAAACATTAAAACTAAGATCAGTTAAAAAATTAGTTCATAAACATTTATTTTTATCAGTTTAAACAAGTTACAATCGTTCACGCCCCGAGGCAAATCAGCGCGCCGCGTCTGACGCACCCAAGTATCGAGTACATACTAACAGACAAACAGACCATGAGAACTTTACTGCACTAACTCAACTCAACATTCGACTTTCTGCATCACTGAGTAGCTATCAATGCACTATGGAGCCCACTTCGTCTACGTACAGGATTAGTTTACTCTTTCCTCGCAATCTTTTTACCTCGTTCTATATCTGCGATAATTCTGCATGGTAAAATTTAACTTTGTATAATCAAAAACGTTAAAGTATTTATTTTATGTGTTGCGATGATAAAGTTGGTGAACCAGTCTAATTACTTTTCTTTCTACTGATTACTCACCTTCAGTGACGTTATGGGTATCTTAACTAGATATTATTTTAGTTAGACAATTTTGGCGGAGTTAGCGTACCAAAGATAAACTATGGTGCTAAAAAAATTGCATTACGCATTAATGAACTGATTAATAAACTGTGACAACTTATGTTATTTACGGCTTTTGAAGATACCATATTTTTAACCAAACCTTAATATATCTGAAGTATGAATGGTGTCGAGAAATTTTCAGCTTTTAAATATAGTACACTACGATACCTTTGCGAAACACTTATTAATCTATTAGCGGTCTACTAGAACGCAAGGGTAACTTATACTTGACAGCGTATACATAAGTAGGCCTGGAGTGCATTTCCCCACACTATGCCAGTGTGAACTGATGGAGAAGTTTGTGGCCAAACCTCATGGCGTTTATAGATAGCCCTACAAAATGGCTTATCGAGTCCTGTATAACGATATAAATTACGACCAACTGTTTAATGTGCCCTTCGGAGCACGCAAACACTCAACAAGTGATCCATACATATACATACATATACATACATATACATTATGAAGAGAGAAAGTGAATTTTGTGAGTTTCTGAATAAGCCTGTATAAGTATTTTTCAACCCGTACGAAATCGGAGCGTGTAGCTAGAGTGATATAACAATGAACGTTAGTTTGTATGTCAAGCTACTAATCGATTGAACTCAAACTTATGGGTTACATGCAACACATGAGTGGAGAAATTTAGAAAGTAGTTTGAGCTGAACTTTTATTTACACAAATAGCCACGGATCTATAGTTCCCAACATAGAAGTTATATGTTAGAATAGTGTTTCACAAAGTGGCCACTGGCGTTATACGACGGTGATCGCTTAAAAAAACTGGAAGGAAATTGGGCGGTCTATGGAGATGATGTGTAAATGGTGAAAACTTCACTTTTATTTCAAACTGAAATGTAATAACCCGTATATTGATAATAGGCTTGAACAACATTTTCGGTCACAGTCCAGCTCGCCGGTCAAGCTCGGATTAACAGACTTTACACGTCGTCGAGAATATTACGACAAGTCTCATATAGCAGGTTGCCTCTATACGTTTTCTTTCACCGAAGCAATATTTGATCATTTTATATACATATGTATGTAACTGAAAAATTGCAGATGCGTATAACATTCTAACATGGAATTTTCAGCATCTTTCCACCAACTAGAGTGACTGCTTAACTTCGGAAGAGGACAACTGATTTCCAAGCAATATTTCCAGGTATTTAAGTATTCCTATTCACTTAATAACTCGGTATTTTTTTTAGTAAGTAGCATTCTGCAATTGAACGAATAGTTAAGTAACTTTCAGAATCTATGTGTTAGCTTAGAATCAATCGTCTTCTTACCCAGAAAATGAAAAAGTCTCTTCACTACCTATTGGCCGAGCTCATGGTCCAAGGGCCTATCCTAGAAATTGAAACGGCCTGACACAAACGTCACCATGCTTCTCGATATGGATAGACAGAACGATCAGTCATTAATCCAAGTGCTGCATATTCTTAAGTCCAACAAAACCCTTTTTAACATTAAAACCCAAAAAAGGGACCTAACGTGCCTTCCGTGGACCGGAAGGGCTTATGAAATTTGCGACTACCGCTCACACATGCAACTCACCAGCCTTTGTGCGTTGCTTAACACTGTCGATCACTTACAATTGCTATAAACTTGATTTAATAAGTGTATACAACATGTCATATCATGACAGCGCAATTTGTGTCAATATCAAGGGTACCGTCTGCAAAAAGCAAACGAGAGAGCGAGGCACCAGTTTAGAACGAGACAGAGTTATTTGTTAGAGCGAAATGTCCGCCGAAATAGACAAGCGCACGCTTCGACTATCTCACGGGCAGCTGATATTGAAATCGGTTAATTACCATATTTATTTGCAATTGACAGCTTATTGATTTCGTTTTATGAAATAAAAAATCTTAATGAAAAAGATATTTTTCAATATGATTTAAAAATTATTCATTAATTAAAAATAAAAATTATAAACCATAGTTTTCGTGGTCTGCCAACCCACACTTGCCTACCGTGGTGGATTATAACTAACTCCATTTAAAGTGGAAGGAAATCCGAGCCCACCGTTCACATTTAACGATAATAATAAAAATCTCTAAGTATTAGATACAAAGAAAATAAATGCATAGTTAATTTATGCTTTTCATTTTGCATTAACAAAAGAAAATAGATTTATGAAACCATAAAAGTGAAGCATTCAATGGTCACTAACACGTATATTTCTGTACCAACAATATTGTTTGAATAAAAATTAAGTAACCTTTTTTTTATTTCATAGCAACTGCGGATTATAAATAATTTAGCACAGTGTCAATCATCAGCCTGTGCGGAAACGCATTGAAAATTGAATTAAGTGTCATTTAATAATCCGCAATTGAATTATAATTTTCATTGAATGTGATGCAGTTGAAATTGAGACACTGAAAATAATTCACTTTTACAAGCATCACTAATCAGCCGTCAAACTTGGTAAAAAAGATAATTATATTCAATTGGTACCCCCCGTCGACAGCAGATCGTCACTGTGCGGTGTCACTCAACAGCAACGCGATAAATCTATTACGACTATCGATACTGTAATTACTAAAAAAATGTATCTAACCCAGTATTTTATGATAAAAACCTGTTTAGTAATTTGTTTCGTAAGCGATTTCAAGTTGTTTCTCTTATCACTAAATCATTGTTACACTAGTGTATTATAACTTGTTAACTTTATTATCAATTAATTTATTATCAAGGGAATTTATGATATTTACAAAATGGTGATTGGAGATATTTTATAATTAGGTAATACGACGCAAACCAAATTTGTTGTTTGTGTAAGTTTTATAATAATGCAATTGATACTGATACCTACTAAGGTAAAAATATTGTCATAATACATTTAAATTGTTGTTTTATTGAATTTACATTCAATTTGGTTTGGGTAATAACTCCGAGTCACGATGCGATCATTACCGGGTCTGTCCATTGATAGAGTTACTCCAGAAATAGTGATAATATTAGTGGTTTAATTTGCTGCATCTATATCTGTACATATAATAAAATTCTAACTGATCGATTTCTGTACATGACCGATATATGAGAAAAAATATTATTAGAAGCCTTTATTAACGCAGTAGAACCTAAAACACTAGTTGTTAGAATTTTTGTCTCTTTGTCTGTGCGTTTGTTCGCGCTAATCTCAGAAACGGCTTAACCGATTGCGTTATGGTTTTGACTAATGTATTATAATAAGCATCACGTAATATTTAAAATTCACTTCATTTCAATCCAAAAAATATATATTTCTAATTCACAAAACGTTTAAAACCCAGTCCTAAAGTCTTAACTATAGCGCCCCTCTTCCCTAAGGGGGGGTCGCCTAAGATGAAGGCTTAGAGACCAAAAGGCCAAAGCCAACCACGGATGGTGTTTAGTGGGTAGGCTCCTAAGTTTTTCGGGAGTCCCACATAACCAGCGCAGCCGGCTGCGCTTGTATGCTATGAACATTCACCACCCCCGTCCCGGGCATCTCCGGAGGGTATCCTTTTTTCCAATTGTCCTGGGCGCAAAAAAAAACCCAGTCCTAATACAATGCGGGTGCTTTTTCTAAGCATAAGGCTTTGGTGTTCTGAAGCCAAGCGAGTGCGCTTTACTCGTATAAAAATAAAAAACCATATTCAAATTTGGAATTATACTCGTACGTAGTACAGAAGCCGTAAAAAATATCCTCGGTTAAATTCACATTTTTTATATGTTTTTAAACATATGTGTTTATTAACGCGCTCAGGAACGTATAAGTAATTTAATTCAATTAATTGCTATATCTTACCTACGAAAAGCAAAGCAAAAATTACCCACTCAAGTTAGGCGCGTTGTTACCTTATGTACACACTTCCATTATTACAACATCACACCACTTGCTGAAGCATCAAATTCTTCCACTTCAACTGGATTCGTGGCAATCCCCTACGGTCCGATTTTCATTTCCCTCAGAGGTATTCACGGAGCGCTGTGACATGGTTCTTTAATAAACGTGTAAAAATGATTCTCTTCCAGGGCTGGCATTGCAATGATGACTCCTTCGGTGTCCTATGTCCAAAGACGATGGTGACTCACCATCAGGCGATCCTGCTGAATTTTCGTCTACCATACAGGCTATAAAATAAAATACCGTTTGTATAGAACTGGATTTACAACTTAACCATTATCGCGGTATAGGACTCCAAATAAAACTACATCGTGTACTCGAATACTTTCTATATCAATAGCCGACCAACAAACAGGGCGGCGATGGCAAGTAGTCACCGCAAGTCTAGCTCGTATGTAAAACCAAGGAATTTGCTTCTTCTCATCCTCAAAGAGCTAGTGTGGGAGCACTGCAACGCAGTTCACGATTGATCCTACACAGCAACTAGTAACACTGGTAAAGAACCCTGCAATGATGATGTCGAAGTACCATAGGATCTTGCGCCATCTGTTGTTCAACACGGTGGACCACATGCTTTCATATTCCAAATCGAATTCCGAAACACAATGATCCGCAGGCAGCCCTACCTTCTATTTATACTAATTTCCGGGTTATTCGGAACTCTCTACGCCTATCTCATAAATTCAAAATCTTCGGAAAACAATAGAGAGATAGTTAACGCAGGTAAAAAAACCTGTGTATGCGATATTCGGCCTTGTGCAAAACACATAAGGGCAAGAGTCGCCTAATGTGCTTGAGGCACTACTTATCTATGTACCAGTTTTTTTATGGTATCTACTGTTTTCCGCCTAATCTTCCCGCACCTTTGTAACAATACCATCGATATATTTCCTACGTATCCCATGCGAGTGGGAATCGTACGTAATCATTATTATTCATTTATTCTACTAGCACACGTCATGTATTAACTAATCTTAACCTGGCTGGATAACTTGCGGCCGGTTTCTATAAACTATTGATCCCTTACTGTTGGTTAAGATCCGACTATTTTCTGTATGAACTTAATCACCCTTATTTATTAAACATACCGCCTGTACGGACGGCGCGGTTTGCGTCGTCGTTCATTCGTTGTGCGCCCTGCAAGGACTTGAATAACTTGCCCGCGTCAGTATTCCCGGCTACTTACTATGTGGGAGTCTTCAAGAGGTTATATAAGTAAGAACAATTATTCTGTTATGGTAGTAAACACTGGTAAAATGTAATGCAAATTACAATAGTACAACACTGTAGACACTTGCTGTTAGATAGTTGAATGATAATCAACAGTTTTAATAATATATTGTAATACTTGTTTTAGTAATTTACAGTTTAATTATACACAATACAGGTTAAGGGGCATAGATCAACATATAATTACTAGTCTGCTGTACCGTACGGTATGTATACATATAATTTAAAAGTAATAAAAAAGTGAGCCGTCAGGGTTCAAAGGCGCATTTGAAGCTTTATTTGTTCGGAATTTAAGTATAAGTATAGTTTTGTTACGGGTTTGTAAGGTTCAAGGGTACGAAGATATCCTAGTTTTTCCCCAAACTTCACGCAGAAAAGGCAACATCTGAACGCCTATCAACCAGTCAATGGAAGTAATCTGCACGATTGCAAACCATAGATGCTCTCAGCAGGTACTTAAAAAAACATGTGTAAGTAATTCGACTCAATTAATCCTTGCTCTGCTCTGACAACTCGGCTACACTATGCCGAGAGGAGATGCAGACTAAACACCCGCCCTCCCCCGTTATATACGACCATAGGATCGAGGAATTAACCTGCTTTTCTAACCTCGAAAACACGCATGAAATATTTCGTCGATTATTTGGTAGCGGTTTATTTTTTTCGATTGCGATGAATGTTAAATATCTACCTATTCGTACACGATCGCACGTTCTAACAAAAGTTAAGTTTCCATCGGTGGACTTTCGACATCACGGATTGAATATGGATCTTTTATATAAACTCATTCATATAAACAACATAAATAAATATATATATATAATAAAATTCCAACTGGATAGCTTTCTGTACATTAAAGGTATATGATAAAACCAATAATTAGGAGCCTTTATTAACGCAATAGAACCCAAAGCAAAAGTTAGATTTTTTGTCCGTTCGTCATTTCATTGCGGTTTTCACTTATGTACTGCAGTAAGCATCACTTAATATTTAGAGTTCATTTCATTTCAATCCTTCCGTAAAAAAAAGTTATAAGTTAACATATTTCTGATTCAGAGAACGAGCACAACCCACTGCTAAAACAATACAGGTACTATTTCTAAGCGTAACGCGTGGTTTTTCTGAAACGAAGCGAGGACGATTTGTTAGTTAATAAAATACACGGACAAATTACAAAAGCAGAAATTTTATAGTTTACCAAATAATTTATTTAACATTAATTAATTTTTTATCGGTCCGGATGCATTTATCTGTTCGCAATATTAAATTACTTTCAATATGTCCCGACGAATAAAATATATTTAACAGACCCATTCGTGACTTCCCTTAAAACCAATTGAATTACTGTCGAACACATTTCAAACTAATAAATTTTGATATAAATTTAGAACAACTAATTCGAAATTACTTATATTGTTATAAACAGACAGACTATCCAACAATCTCATAACAGGGGATGAGATAAAAATCATTATTTAAAGTGGGTGATATAAAAGAGAATTTTGCCAATAATTTTCATGATCAAACTTCATTGGACAGTTCATTGAAACTACAATTATTTTTCCTTGATAATAAATAGCACAGACTTCATCATTTATTCGTACAATCATTTATCGTTTTAAGTTTTTGCTCGACTGAAATTAAAACTCCATTATCGTCATATCGACGCACAGAATACGCACTGCTATTTTAAAAGAGTTATTAAAAACGTTTCAGTGTATAAAAGTGTATCTTTAACATCTATATGTATAGTTCTGTACTTTCTAGTCACATACGGGATAACCCATCTTAAATAAGGCGAAGCCGTCTAATGTCGGCACCATAAACAGTTTTTTGAATACATGTAATCTTTCTCATTCTTCTTCAATATTTTGTAATAAATATTATCTTGGAATGCCATGGTAATAAAGTTAATATACTCATAAAATTATCTATCAGCTGGCTTCCTGTCAAGTAACACTGATCTAGAAAAGATAAATATACAAAAATTCTGTTTGTTATTTTTGAACGAGTAATGTTTAAAATGATACATAAACTCGGATCGGTTTCATCTTGAATACGGTGTTGTATCATTAGTAATTATACGAGCAATATAGCGCGCTACGGTTATTGTAACCGTTTTTTTTTAAGAAGTAACCATAATACAATAACCATAAAACCATAAAAACTCAATACATCTCCTACACTAAAAGCTAGTGGCATGTACCAATTTCCTCGTGTAAAGCTGCCAGATTAGCATTCATTGTATCCATTGTATTATGCGAGAGGTACATACGTTGATATGTATTTATGAACTCATTTGTTAGCATTGATAAATGTGTAAAAATAAACACTTGCTATTAATTTATACCTAGTAACGCGTTTAGATTGAAAAAAAAATTTATCTGATGCCCTACAAAAAAAGGTACCTAATAAATAAATTTATGTAAAACTAATTAAACGTAATTACAGAGAATAAACTAAAAATACTTCTATAGCTTTTAAGTTTTGGCTACATACATATCTTTGTATGGTCGTAAAGTGAAATACGAAGATTGCGAGAAACATCAATAAATAATATTTATAAGATCTAAAATTCCTTATTAAAAAGATTTACATCTTTTCTAAGCGCCTGTTAATACAGACTAACGCAGCATTAAGTCATAGATTAAATAACCTGCTTTGAAGGACAGATATATTCAACTTACGTCATAAAAACAACCTCATAAAAACAGGATATGATTTTAACATTGTATTTTAATAACGTTACTATGTATTCATCAAATTTTATTTATTAAACGTTTACTTGTTTATTGTCTCTAGTGTTTCTCTGCTAATTAAATTCGACTGTCATCATGAAATAATGTTCCGTCTCCAAAATACACTAGAGCTCGTTAATAGCTACCCAAAAAAAAAAAACTTGACGAATACAGGAGAAAATGATACTAAATATACCGTTTTCTCTTTGTCTACTTATAAATAGAGAATTAAAAAAAATCCAAACATTTTGGTATATAAGTATAAATATCAACCTTTAGACTTAGATATGTACCTATGTTGCATATTAATAACTCATAATACGATGAACATCTAAGACTCATTTCGTCCCGAAAAACAAAATTATTCCGGCGGAAAGGGGGATACAAGTACCTACTTCATTGTCGCAATTGCAATAAAGAATACGTTTCTAATCCGTAAAATCTGTGGAACTAGAAAAATCGACACTTAAAAAATTTTATGGAATGAATATGAATTTTATAGCGTTTTGATTAAAACGTGTTATGACTTCGGGTACAGGTTTTGCGTGTAAAAGTAAGAAATAGGTTTCCTGAAGTGTAGCGAATTCAGAATACTGGAAACCTATACTAATATTATACAAAGAGTGCGGATTTTGCGAGATTGTATGGAGGGAATCTTCGAAACCAAGGAACCTATTTGAAAAAATTCTATCACCATTTGAAAAACACTTTATTCCCAACGGACATAGGCTAAATATCATATATATGTATATTTAATAAGAGTTGTTCAACGCGCACGATTTCAGAATGAGCCGCTAGTAATTAAATAAAAAGATATGAAATACGATATGTTTCATCTGCGCGGCGAAGATTAATACCACAGATTAGTTTAAGGTTAATACCCGCGCAATTTTTTGCGAAAACATTCCATCACACAGGTTGCCTCACCGCGGTGCTCTGTGTAGCAACAGCTCAGATTCGCTGTACTAATAAATAGCTCTTATTAAAATGCTAAACGAAACATTAGTATCTGGAACCCAATATCGTCAAACGATTCATCCAAGCGGTAAGTTTTGGGAATAGACTTAAGTTAAGTGCATTTTATATAATCAAATCAAAGGTCTAGTCGTAATAGGCATTACCTTCACCCATAGATAACAGAACAAATTGTGAACTAGACTCAATCTATGATAGTGTTAGCGCTACCTCTACTTACTCTAAAGGAATTTAAGCGCTTCATTCCCACGGCCTTCACTACCGAGCTTTACATCGGACGGGTCTCATGTTGTTCTAGTTTGATTTCATTACATTTAGGTAATAATTAGACACGGCTATGAGTTGGTTTAAAATACTTCTATGAAATACAAAATTAAAATGAAAGGGTGTGGTCAGATCGGACACGTATTAGGCCGTTTTATCGCGCGAGAAATACTCAAAATATAAATGTAGGTACTTTCTTGTAATTAATATATTACGTGGGATTGAAACCCTCATCTCATTTAAACGCGTTGAGACCTTAAGGCCTTTTTATTTGTCTTAGCAAGACTAGGGTAGGTTCTCAGAGTCAGCTTCTCAGGATACGATGATTAGAAATAAATTTACAAACAAACACACAAAACAAAGTCTTTATATTTTAATTTAAAAATCTCTAAAATGATAATGATATGTAATTTATGCTCTTTTTTCTAGTTTTGTTATTTATAAAGGTCTACCTTGTTCATGTTAAAATATCTGAATAGCCTCAAAGATAATTATGTTTGTCTACATGTTTTTTTAATAACTTCCTTTATAAAGCTTGTTTGACCTCACTAACCATGAAAATAAAATAACAAATTAATGATCTCATGGTTTCATTACCAACAATAAATTATTATGTTACCGAAAATACTGGCAACACGAAACTTGAGTTATACCTAGTTTGGTATAACAAGATTTACATAATAATGATGGTAATTGAATAATACAATACAATTACATTTTTCAACGTTAATACACGTTCACACTCATATACTCATATTACCCCGTACTTACAGTATGTATTTAGAGGGAATTCCCTATGGTGTGACGTGTGGATGGCATAGAGATATACTCGTATAATTAAAACATCTCAAACTACTACGAACAATTACGTGATACATAGGTATCTGCCCGCCAAGATTCGAAACCCTTCGCACTTCAGACTGGGTCACTAATAACTGTGCTGTGGAGTCGTTGAGAATTCAGGATATAAGAGGCTTAACCATTTTTGACTCCATGCCATATCCTACGAAGCGGGCTGACTTTCGATGTATACAGCTGAATAACAGTTTAGACAATGGTGCCGGCTTTCTCCTATTGGAGATCGCTCTATTACGACGACCCATTTCAACCCCGACCATACTCTTGAGTGGTGGTTTTTACTAGGGATGTTACGGATATGGAACTTCGGATCCGGATACGGATACGGACATATGAATAATATTTAACCGGTTTCAGTTACGGTTACGGATGTAAAATTATTTTGGATTATCCGATTGTTTCAAATAATTTCGGTTACGTATATAAAATGATTTACGACTTGGAAATAAATAATGCATTTACAAGGTAATAGTTTGACTTTATTTCTGGTTATTATGTAGCATTAGAATCACAGAAAATAAAAGAAAAATAGCCTTAAAAATTCAATGAAATAAAATGAGAACGACGAGGTTAGTGTATCCGCTCGGCCGACGAATATCTGTCACAACGTATTTTATTTATACTTTGCAGCTATCTAAAATTATCCGAAATTCTTTTATCAATTTCGGTTATGCTTACGGATATATTTTTATTAAGGATATCCGATAGCTTGGGTTACGGTTACGGAGCTCCATAACATCCCTGGTTCTTACCTTCTTGGCTGGCCACCAGTCTCCTGTTCCATACATAACCAAGCAAAAATGCATGTTCACAGCCGTGAACACAACGTTTTTTACATGTTTTGAAAGCACCGTCGAAAATTCCAACAATTAGGGTGACTTATCATCATATCTGCTGGACTATTCACACATTGTGATTAACAAAAACCGTTGCTGATCACGCTGGTTAGGTGGAATCTATCTTAGAAAAATTAAAGATGAGTGAAGGAGCCGAATCCGGGCCCTCCACCCGCACAGTCACTGATGTTAAACGCTAGGCTAATACTGCTGTTAAGGTTTGACTTAACGTGTCATTTTTATCCGCCCTCGTGCTCGCGAGTGGGATCGATCATTCGAACCATTTATTATGCTTAAATTGACTATAATACTTAAAAGGAATCTCAACACAGTATCAGCTGGTACTTTAATGTGTGAGATTACAGAATAGCCGAGTTATCAATAGAAAGAGTTTACAGAACTTTAAAAAAGCAATGTATATGTTCGCGTAACATCTACGATGTAGAAAAACAATTTTTTAAATAATCCAATTGTATTATTAAGTGCTATTATAAATGTCGTTTGCAGCTGATTTAATGAATAGGTAGATAATTTATAATCTTGATCTTTGACTTAAAATCGTAAACAAAACCTTGATACATGAATAAATAAAGTTAGTTTGAGGCTAGGCAAACATGACATGTAAAAATATGACCTTCTTAAGTTGATAGGATTTTTGTTAAACTTTTGCAAATTATAAAAGCAATAAAAGTACGTTAACACCATTGACTTACGCGTATCCTATTAAAGATTATTTACGATAAAAACAGATTTTCTTTACATTTTTCTATTTTTCATCTGAAAAATACGTAAGTGTGGTCTAAGCAAATATGTAGGCATGTAAGTGACATTTTGAGTGGATGAGTTTTTTGTAACTCACATTTTTTGATTGGACAAATACGACAATTTATAAAACAATATATATCAACTTACATACTGTTGCCACGATCTCTTATTATTATTATCTGTGGCAATTTTACAGGTTATTAATGTATGCTTAATCTGTAAAAGTGACTGTAAATGAGATTGTTCGTGACAATGTAGTTTTATAGTTGTATACAATATCGAAAAAAATATAAGAATCGCTAATAAGAAAAAAATGAAAAAATCAAGTTACAAGTATAATAAAAAAAAAACACTCCTCTTTTGAAGTCTGTTAAAATAATTCAACATTATCACTCTAGGTAATCGTCCATATACACACGGAGTAAGATTCTATTTCCCATGACCCTGCGCAGATACGGCTAAAGGTGCCAATAGCAAAAAGCACGCAAATGTCACGGTTCTGGAATCCTTGCTATCCGATTAAGTTTGATTATAGATCCAACCTGGCTGCGCTGCGGACGGATAAGTAATAGAAAATAATACTCGCGTGTGTATAAAGCCTTTCGACTTGTTCGGTATTTCTCGCAATAGTTCGGCGACCCGAACTTCAACACCAAACTTTCATAAAATACATTTAACACTCCTCTAAAATTACCCTTTCTATCATAAATATAGCATGAAAATCTATGCAGCATTTTTTGAGGTTATTGGGTTAAGACAGACAGATAAGGACTGTGTGTTACTGTACACCTTTAATGCTGTTTGCAATATACATATATTTAATGTTAATCTACTAGCTGACCTAGCAGATGTGTGCTACATATTTAAATCAAATGCGAATAATTTCAATTAATAAATTAGGATTGATTCGTCAGTGACACGCGTCGGATGCTGTCATAGCTGAACCATTGTGTCGACAAACAAATTCACACAATATAGTCTCAGTCAGTCCAGTAATTAAGTAATTACAACATTGAAACAACTTTAATCTTTGTTCTATGAATAACGCGATGCGCCAAGCGCACAGCCTAACCTATATATATCGGCTATACAAATGTACTTAAATAAATAAATAAATAACGTTTACACACTCACACCCCCGCACTAGGATTCCCTGTGTTGCGGGTGGCATGGACATACACAATTATCACATCACAAACACCCATGACCCGAGAACAAACATTTATCTGTCACATAAATATCTGCCCCGGCCGGGAATCGAACCCGGGACCCCACGCTCGGCAGGCAGGGTCACTACCAGCTGGGCTACGGGGTCGTCAAAAACTACCATGTGTGTATATTCAACATTTAACAATTACAGGTCCGGGGAGCGATGCCAGTATGATTTGTATTTAAAAGATCGTTGAATATTTTTCTACTAGCAAACCGCACTCGCTTCAGCGATCATTCGTAAGCTTTATCATCTTGCACACAATCTATCTATCTATTCTTGGGCTCATGTGAATGTTACTCGTACGGATACTTATTCGGCAAAAACATATTATTATTCTCTTTTCATTTTTACGATTACTAATCTAACTGTACCTGTCATGTAGTTTAATTGCTCAATAAAACGTACCATTTATCAAAGTAATAAAAAAGTAATTATTTCGGGCACGAAAAGACTCAGTTTACTGTGATAGGCATGGTGGTGAAATACTCTCTTGCGATACTATTTTTTTGTTCATACAGTAATTCGATCACTGTACCACATACAGAGAATAATGAAAACTTATTATCATGTGTAAAAGGAATTATATCAAATTACTTTCAAAAGAAAATGACTACGTATGTAGATATAAACTACGATGGAGACGACATTATAAAAATCATAAACACAATTCCTGCCAACGTAATATCTAGAAACACCGCTAAAAATCTGTTTTCTTTTAATGTGGAATATATTATTACAGCTGGCACATCTAAAGATTTTACTAGAAAATTCCCACGTCTGATGAAAGAGCCGCGCAGCAACCCATACGCTCTATTCTTGATCATTGTAAAATCACTTAAAAGCAAAGAACTGCGCAAAATATTTGATGCAATTCATAAGTTCTACGTTAACAATGTATTACTCGTCAACGGAACTAATGAAGTTGAATTGTTTACCTACAATGCGTTCGATAACTATAATTGTGGCAAAAAATATGACGATATCATTAAACTTGGAAAATGTGTAAAATCGTCCGTCAAACATTTATATCCGTTCAAACTAGTGACAGGACTTCAAAACTGCACATTCAAAGCGACGATAGCTAATTGGCCACCCTACGCAATCGATCCAACTAAATCAACTGATTCAATAATCGGATTAGAGCAATATGTATTTCAAGTTATTAGTGAGTTGGAGGGTTTCAAAGTGAAATACACTGAAAGCATCGACGGGCAAGAGTTCTTTACAATCGGTGACAACAAGACTTCAGGAAATTTGCTGATGTTGCAGACGATGCAAACCGACTTTATTTTCGGGGGGATGTTGCTGGTGAATGTTCGAGCCAATATCTTCAACTTCATATGTGGACACCTACCTTACAAGGATGATATTAGAATTTTCGTCCAAAAAGCCCAACCAGTTGCACTTTGGAAAAATTTGATCTTGGAATTTGACGGCACTGTCTGGCTTATGCTAATTGTCACCTTTCTCTGCTATTTTCTCCTTCTCCTGGTGATCTTGCGAGTAAAGGATAAAGGTTCATTATTTTTGGTGTTGCTTGATCTTATCTTTCTTCACGGCAACAGAATGGTAGGGAAGTCAAGAGGAATTTTTATATTCTGGATAAGCTTTGCTTACCTCATCAACTCGTACTACCAATCGAGCTTGATGAGTTTCACATCGAATCCCGTTGTGAATTATCAGATTAAAACAACTGATGATTTGACCAACTACAACATAAAACCTTGTGTAAGTTCATTAATTCAGATGTACCTTTTAACTGTGAGATCCGAATATTCGGTAGAAATGAATGAACAGGAAGGTTGCACTGACTTGATAGAAAGTATGCGATCAGTCAGTAGAACAAACAAAAAATTTACCCTTTTCCTTTATTCAATTTACAGATACAACAAATATTTATTTTATAATGAGCACGGTGAAGAACCAATATACCCGTTTAAAGATCCTATGAACAAAGTTATATACGCGATTTATTTCCATAAAGGATTTCCTTTGCAAAAGAAGTTAAATTTACACACTATTCGACTGAGAGAAAATGGCTTAATTGATAAATACTTGCATTTATTGTACTATAAACGTCAAAAACACTTTGTGAAAACAGTGTCGGATGTAACAGGCCATTCATTGCGTCTAATTTTCCCTTGGTACATTCTCGTGACGGGATACATTGGAGCATTTGGATTATTCTTATTAGAAATATTTTCTAAGAAGATCAGCTACCATCTTAGTCACTTACCCTGATGATGCTTCGTTCAGTTCCTTTTTAGGTATACAAGTTTCAGAGGCGTCTCTAGCACATGAAGCGTCCATGTGCAATCATTACCCTAGCGCCCTCTAGTAAGCACGCGATCAAAATTGAAAAGGTATAATGTTACAAATGTTATGTCAAATAAATAGAAATTGTACAAAAAATTGCAACGCGCACCCTGCACCATAGGTAACGTCGCCTCTGACAAGTTTTCTATAGACAATGTAGATGTATCAAGAAACATAAGCAAATAATTTTACTGGTGGTTTTTGGTAACGTGTTTTGACTAAATTAATAAGCGTAGAAAATTTATTGTTTATATATGTACTACTTATATTCTAAGTGTTTGTAAAATAATATTTTCAATAAATATTTCCAATTCAAATGTAACTTTAAATTCAATTCGATTTACTATGAGTTTTTTCCTAACATCTGAGATTATCTGCAAGACAGCTCTCATCAAGTAATGACAACCTTATATGTATAAAAAAGCAATGTAAATGTTGGCGTAACATCTATGATGTAGAATAACAATTTTTTAAATAGTCCAATTGTATTATTAAGTGCTATTATAAATGTCGTTTGCAGCCTATAATGAATAGGTAGATAATAATCTTGATCTTTGACTTAAAATCTTAAACAAAACCTTGATACATGAATAAATAAAGTTAGTTTGAGGCTAGGCAAACATGACATGTAAAAAATATGACCTTCTAAGTTGATAGGATTTTTTGTTAAACTTTTGCAAATGATAAAAGCAATAAAAGTACGTTAACACCATTGACGTACGCGTATCCTATTAAATATTATTTACGATAAGCACAGATTTTCTTTACATTTTTCTATTTTTCATCAGAAAAATACATAAGTGTAGTCTAAGCAAATATGTACGCAAGTATGTGTCATTTTGGATGAGTTCTTAGTAACTCTCATTTTTTTTACATTGGACAAATACGATAATTTATAAAAAAATATATATCAACGTACATAGCGTTGCCATGATCTCTTATTATTATTATCTGTGGCAATTTTACAGGTTATTAATGTATGCCTAATCTGTAAAAGTGATTTAAATGAGATTGTTCGTGACAATGTAGTTGTATACAATATCCAAAAAAAATATGAGAATCGCTAATAAGAAAAAAATGTAAAAATATTTATTGCGTTTCTTTTTTAAACTATTTTCTTTGTTTCTACATAGCTCCCACATTAGGATTCCCTGTGTTGTAGGTTCATACCACGTCTTATAAATAAAACAACAAAAAAATATATAAAAACTAAAAATTGCCCAAATTTTCAAAATAGAGTGTGTGTATGTGTGTGCGTGCGTGCGTGCGCATGCGCGCGCGTTTCTTTGTGCGTGTGTGTTAGTGTGTGTGTGGTCTGATATCTTTCATTTAAATCCGTTGAAGAGTTGCATTGCTAAGATGGTCTTCTTCTTCTTTGCGAGTCGATGACAAATGGCAGTGGTTATATCGTTCCTGCCCAAAATTCAGCGATGGCGACCACATCATCTGTCGCATCCATTAAGTCCTGCTGCGAGCAGGTGACTGAGCAAGCAGAACAGGACAATAGATGAGCCATGGTCTGAGCTGCTCCGCATATACAGCCCAAGTTCGAGTCCCTCGACAACCCCCACTTGAACATATTATCTTTACTCCGGCCAACCTGTGTCCGGAGTCTATTCAAGGACTTCCAGATTCGCCATGGTAACCTGTTTCCAGGCGGAAGTGTCTCGGAAGGTACAACAAAGGGATCGGGTAAGGAAGCACTCGAACGCCAAAGGCTGCATCTTGTTTGTGCATCAGGCAACGGGTCGACACACTTCACAAAACTCTTCCGACTTTTGAGTATCTGTGGCGGTAAATTGTGACCGTATAAGGGATGCCGTGAGTCGCCATCCATTTTGCACCTTTCTTTGGAGCTTGCCACATTCCTACGGACCTCTGGCGGCGCTATGCCAGCTAGAGGATACAATAACTTTACCGGGGTCGGTTTTAAACAACCAGTAATAATGCGGCAGGTATCGTTTAAAGCTGTATCCACTAGCTTCGCATGTGCTGAACGTCCAAACAAACAACGCCCAAACAGGGCACGCATATTCGCCGGCAGAAAACGCGAGCGCTAGACCAGAAGTCCGCAGCACTTGGGGCGTGGCTCCCCACCTAGTTGTTGTCAGGCGTCGTAACAAGTTATTACGAGAGTGCACTTTTCTCCCCAGCCCCTCGCAGTTCATCCTATAGGTGAGCGATCTATCTAAAAGAACACCCAGATATTTTGGGGAGTCGCTGTGAGCAATTGGTGTTCCACGCCATGTGATCTTGAGTTTACGCCTTGCTTGTGCATTACGGAGGTGGAAGACACATGACTCAGTTTTCAAAGGGTTTGGCCTGAACGAGTTCTCGTCGTAGTAGCGATTTAAGTCGTTGAGCGCTACTGCAAGATTCGTCTCAACTTCTTCGAAACTGGTCGCTTGAGACGTCAGCGCAAGATCATCGGCGTATAGGAATCGTGAGGTGTTCGGGCTGGACGGTTGATCGTTGGTATATATGTTAAATAATAAAGGGGCAAGAACACTACCTTGAGGTAGTCCATTTTTTTGAGCCCTCCAAGGACTCTTGTCCGAGAGAAGATGAACCTGGAAGCGACGGTTGTGGAGAAGTTCTTGGAGAACTCTGACCAGCTTATGATCACCAGTCATAGTCTCCACCTTCCACAACAGTCGCCTCAGGTTGACCGTGTCGTATGCCGCTGAGAGGTCAACGAAAACAGCACCAGTCACCTTCTCTCTTTCAAACCCATCCTCGATGTGTTGCGTAAGCTTAAGTACTTGGTTGCAACAAGACTTTGCGGGCCTGAAACCTACCTGCTCTGGGATCAATCTTTGGTCAACATAGCTCGTGAGGCGTGCCAGCAGTAACCGCTCAAACAACTTATAGGTATGACACAGAAGTGAAATTGGCCTAAAGCTTTTGGGGTCATCTGCTGGTTTTCCTGGCTTTGGAATTGCTGTGACCTTAAATTTTCTCCAGATGCGGGGTATTTGGGAGGTTTCGAGGCAAGTGTTAAACATTTGCAACAACCAAGCTACAGCAATTGGACCAAGGTGTTTGATTTGCTCAACCGAAATGTTGTCGACTCCTGAAGCCTTGCCTGTTTTCAGGGATTTTATTCCTGCAATAATATCTAATAGGTTAAATGGCCTGCTGATATGGTCAGAGGAACATGTGGAAATATCCGGCTTTGGGACCCTCGCAACACGGCTAGATGGTTTGCCGTTAAGGAGGAGCTGGTCAGGAGATGGTCAATGATGCACTGGTTTTGCAATGTTAATGTTACCACAGTAAATATATTTAAGCTCAGCTCAGGTAAATTGCTGTCTGTTGAAGAGTTCCATTCTTTATCTTCAGAATTAATACTCAATACCTCACCGCATTTAAAAAGGACTGAGTCCGAGCCATCTCCTGTAAAAAAAAAAAACTAAAATATGTCATCAAAATCGGTTTAAAAACAACCGAGTTACAAGTATAATAAAAAAAAACACTCCTCTTTTGAAGTCTGTTAAAATAATTCAACATTGTCACTCTAGGTAATCGTCCATATACACACGGAGTAAGATTCTATTTCCCATGACCCTGCGCAGATACGGCTAAAGGTGCCAATAGCAAAAATGCACGCAAATGTCATGGTTCTGGAATCCTTGCTATCCGATTAAGTTTGATTATAGATCCAACCTGGCTGCGCTGCGGACGGATAAGTAATAGAAAATAATACTCGCGTGTGTATAAAGCCTTTCGACTTGTTCGGTATTTCTCGCAATAGTTCGGCGTTTTACACCAAACTTTCATAAAATACATTTAACACTCCTGTAAAATTACCCTTTCTATCATAAATATAGCATGAAAATCTATGCAGCATTTTTTGAGGTTATTGGGTTAAGACAGACAGATAAGGACTGTTTGTTACTGTACACTTTTAATGCTGTTTGCAATATAAATTAATGTTAATCTACTAGCTGACCTAGCAGATGTGTGCTACATATTTAAATCAAATGCGAATAATTTCAATTAATAAATTTAAGATTAGTTCGTCAGTGACACGCGTGGGATGCTGTCATAGCTGAACCATTGTGCCGACAAACAAATTCAGACAATATGACCTCAGTCGGTCAAGTAATTAAGTAATTACAACATTGAAACAACTTTAATCTTTGTTCTATGAGTAACGCGATGATTACCAAACGCACAGACTAACCTATATATAACGGCTATACAAATGTACTTAAAAACTACCATGTGTGTATATTCAACATTTAACAATTACACGTCCGAGGAGCGTTGCCAGTATGATTTGTATTTAAAAGATCGCTGAATAACTGTCTCGGTAACCTTTATATTTTTCTACCAGCAAACCGCATTCGCTTTGCTTCAGAAGTACTACGCCTTACATTAGTGAAAACCATAACTAAATCGGTTGACGTTTCTGAGATTAGCGCGAACAAACGCACAGACAAAATGACAAAAATCTCACAACTATCGTTTTGGGTTTTATTGTGGTAATAAATCCTCTAATAATAGTTTTTTTTATAAGTATAAACAGAAAGCGATGAGTTAGATTTTTATTATCTGTATAGATGACCAGTAAGAGATGAAACACCAAAAATTCAATATAAATTGTTACCTGCGGTAAGTTATTCTACTGACAAAATAATGAGATCAAGATTCCGGCGTCCACCGTACACTTCAGCCTCTATGGCAGCATGTAAAAGCACATTTTGAAAATGTGTGCAGGATTGCATGACCTAAACTCCCATTTCCTTTCTACTAGACACACTTTGACACACACAGAATATTTATTGTTTCGCCCTAAGCAACTCATTGATACGGACGATGAGTGCATCGAATGCATCGAAGCAAAGCGTTGCTTCGTCATTAGTTATGCATGTGTGCGTGACCATGTACGTCTGGAATATTATAGGTTGCCAACGTCAGCTTTCTATTTCGATCATAATATTGGTGTTTTCAAGTCGAGAGTGAACAATATTATACTTTCCATTAGGTAAGATTATAGCCCAGCATTAGGTTGTGAAATCTCTACATATTTACATTACGAAAATATACAACCAATTAAGAAATGTCATAAATTTGAGTTAAATAAATGCACACATGGGCTCGCAAATAATACCATCGTACAATAATTACTTATCATTATGTAGTAGGTGCGCACCTGAGGATGCAATTGCGTGCATGCGGCCGGGCTCGGGGGCAACGAACGCAGCACGTTTCCGATCAGTCGGTTGACACACATCGCGATTGTACGCTGCACGTGTCTATTTCTCAACCTGTCACAGCCGAGGATCATAATCACAACACAACTGTCTCTTTTTGTTCACATCTGTTAAGAACGACATCGGAATTTTCTTGTAGATACTCATATTAAAAAAACCCAGCGATTCCCATCAGAACAACTTACAAATAAAATTACACATACACTGATATGTGATATCAGAGATTTCGGACGCACAGACGATTTCGGAGGCTGAAGTGTCTACGTTATTCGAAGAATCGATCACCTATGAGGAACCTAAATCTATACTAAACTTATTAAGGGGAAAGTTTTGTATGTTTGTAACGAATAAACTCAAAAACTACTGAACCGATTTTAAAAATTATGTCTTCGTTACAATTCTACATTATCCGTGAGTAACATAGGCTATATTTATTACTAGAAAAAATAAGGAATCCTTGCTAAAACTTCAGTAACGTGAACCAAGGTGTAAAAAAATTTGCTTAAAAATCTCTTTCATCGCATACGCTGCGGAACCTATTGATAAAGAACACCCGTGCGAAGCCAGGGCGGACCGCTAGTTACTTGTATACTTCTTAGAAAAGTAACAAAGCTACCAAAGACCATGTGAACTGATTACAGAAGAGAAAACGCTGGAAGATTATTTCGGGTTGAAGACCTATCCGAAGAGCAACGTTCTCAAGTACACTTTGTAACTATCAAATTATAAAGTATTATACACATAAGAGCTTACAACGATCCAACATCTTTGATATCAAAAAAAATCAGCACCGTCTAGATTTCAATTCAGTGAAATTCCGGCAATGTCATTCTACTCGGGACAAAGGATTATTATAAAATGGATACGTATAATGTAGGTACTATGTTTAAATTACGTGTAATAATTTTACAATGAACTTGCCACTAACTCTTCTAATAACTCCAAGTTTCATTGGTGATCTTGCACCTTGCCCCGTAAGATTGACCATGTCACAAATCAAAACAGACTCACAGGTGATTCCTCGGTGATATCTTCACATTAGTATGTATTATAGTTAATCTAACCACTTATTAAAGGTAAATTTGTCATTATAATAAGTATTAATTAAGATTCAGACCAGTTATTATGCTAAAATCAATGATAACTTTCAGTACTATAATAATCCTATCGTAGAAACAATTAGAATTCTAATTGTGAGACTACAGAATTGCCTAGTGTCTAGACGTTGGAGTGGTCCGTAAAACCTGCCTGGCTACCACCCTCCTGGTTGAATCAGCCACCAAATGACTCGTGTCCGACTGGGACTTGAGGGCCAGTGCTTTCTATCTTTCTTTTTTCTTAATTCTCGGCCGACAACACATTAGTGATGCCTTTGATGTTACCGATGTCCATGGGCGACGGTGATTACTTAACATCGGGTTGCTCGTTAAAAAAAATAGAACGGGTTAAGCTGTGATGAGACAATCAAAAAGGAAAAAAAAGAAAAAAGGGAATAGTTTTAATTTCTCAAAAAATATTTTAGTTTCTAATACTACTTTTAATAAGTTTATACCTATGCCAAGATGCCCAGCTCCTCTTTAGTAGGTAAAAGTTATAACATAGAAATACAATTACACAATACTTAATAATTCTTAAAAATCACTGATAATAGTAACAAAATTTAAACTTGTAATTACAGTGAGTGAAGGTGTGTGTGTATGTGTGGTTTTAGAAGCGATCTTTGATTACTTACATGTCAATTTGTACATTTGTGCCAAGACGCGAGAACTACCGCTAGAAATGTAACGGTACTCTGACACCTGCTTTGCGCTTTTAACGAGGTGTTACATGTTAGCTCAAAGATTTTTATATAATTTCCGATCGGCGTATAATTTTTGCAGCTCATTTATTATTCACAAAAAGAACTCAACCACCAAGTGATTAACGACTGCATAATAGATCATTTAAATACAGTGACCAATTACGTACTAGAACGCCGCAAAGAAAATCGGTTGCAGTCGAGATCCAGAGGCCTAATTGCCAAGTGAGTAGCGGCCAAATTGAAAAAATGCGTATTGCTTGCGTACTAATATTAAATTCGCCGTAGCTGCTAAATACATACATCTGAAATGAGTTAAGGACTATCAATTTTAAGAAGGCAGCTAGTAGAAGTTATGTTAGGAGTCTCTTTGAATAATAATAGCAGTATGAACATATAATTATTTATACTTTATTTTTACCGTTTAACATGACAATAATACTTCATACGCTCTAATCCAAAATTCTTGACTCAATCTTGTTCGTTTGCCCAACTACCATCGAATGTCCATAGATTGCATTCCTACCGACCAAGACGATCTCTTCTTCGTTTTTTTTATTGCAACCACCAAATATTACGCCAACACTCGATGTGTGTGATTTGCTTGTTCTTGGTCTCTATACCCATGAATTATGGCACCAGCACTTAATGGAACTAACAAACTAACTACAGTAGATGTTGTGAAACGATGAACTTACAGGCGTCGATGTCACTTAAACAGATGAGTTCACGGAACTAAATTTTAGGATTCTAACAAAACATTAACGCTCGTTGATCATATTCATAGATTACTTCAACCGTATTAGTACAACATAATGTACGCTGTTACGAGGACAGTTTGAATATATAACTTTATTACCCTGTACTCGTATTTTACCGTAATAACAACGTGACTGAAAGGCATCATATAATAGGTGATGCGTAATAATGATTGTAAGTTAACATTATGAACTTAAAAACTGTATATATAATTTATTTTATATTATCTATACATTTTAACCGTAATGGCCCCCACGATTATTGTATTTTATACCGATGTTCACTTCGAGTTCCTCTTCGCCGCAGTCTCTTCGAGACTAAGGTTCATGTAAATAATAAGTAATTCATGTAAAGTAAATAACGGGAGGAATGGGTTAAAGGCCAAAATAAGCATCCTTAATATTGTTATGTTGTCCGACGGCCTCCGACATGTTCAATAACTGTTATCTAACGATACCAAACTGGACGGATGACTTAACGTGGCCCCAAAAGAACGCAGGTGCTCAATAAATTACTGCACTTAACCAACTAGCAATTGCTCCAATATTGCTGAACTAGTTCGATTCCGTACAATTCGAGTATTTTTCTCCGTAAGGTACACTTTACAGGTGTAAATTATTTGTCCAGGAAAATATACTCGTCAAGAACTTCAAAAACAATGCCGTCAAATTCAACCAGTATAGATAAGTTTGACGTGGACATCAAACATAATTTTCGTCTGGTTCATTTTCGTCTTATGACCTAGTTGCTTTCCCAGCGTGTCACTTAGGTGTTTTCGTCCGGTCACTACGTACATTAAGCATTTCGTCATTGATGTTCAAACCAAACACTTACCTTTCGTTTCCTTACGATGTAATTACAAATATATATAATTGTAATATCAAATCACAATTATAGAACCAATCCATTGTAATTTGAATGAAAAGATAATAACGTGACATCCAGTAATGGACTTTCAAAGGTCATTTATAATGAATTGCCTATTACTCAGGACGAGCTGTCTCGGACATATGACAAATTGACAACAATCACTCGCCTACTGATTAAAACGAAGAAGAAAGCGATTAACTAAGTAATAATGTGTACAGTTGTCTGTTTAGTTATGTGACGAACCAATTATATTATTCACTTTCACTAGGACAACACATTCCAGGGGCAACTGTAAAATTTGTGGTCCGCACCTCGTAATTGCACAAGTTGCAGATCCTTACAGGTTCCCACTTAGCATCAGATGGGCAATACACATATCCAGTTTTTTGTCTGTACCTAATTTATGTCTAATCTATTCAACGACCATTCGTAAGCTTTATCATCTTTCACACAATCTATCTATCTATTCTTGGGCTCATGTGAATGTTACTCATACGGATACTTATTCAGCAAAAACATATTATTATTCTCTTTTAATTTTTCGATTACCAATCTAACTGTACCTGTCATGCAGTTTAATTGCTCAATAAAACGAACCATTTATCAAAGTAATAAAAAGTAATTATTTCGGGCACGAAAAGACTGTCAGTTTACTGTGATAGACATGTTGGTGAAATACTCTCTGGCGATACAATTTTTTTGTTCATGCAGTAATTCGATCACTGTACCACATACAGAGAATAATCAAAACTTATTAACATGTGTAAAAGGAATCATATCAAATTACTTTCAAAGGAAAATGACTACGTATGTAGATATGAACTACGATGGAAACGACATTATAAAAACAATAAACACAATTCCTGCCAACTTAATATCTAGAAACACCGCTAAAAACCTGTTTACTTTTAATGTAGAATATATTATTACAGCTGGCACATCTAGAGATTTTACTAGAAAATTCCCACGTCTGATGCAAGAGCCGCGCAGCAACCCATACGCTCTATTCTTGATTATTGTAAAATCACTTAAAAGCAAAGAACTGCGCAAAATATTTGATACAATTCATAAGTTCTACGTTAACAATGTATTACTCGTCAACGGAACTAATGAAGTTGAATTGTTTACCTACAATGCGTTCGATAACTATAATTGTGGCAAAAAATATGACGATATCATTAAACTTGGAAAATGTGTAAACTCGTCCGTCAAACATTTATATCCGTTCAAACTAGTGACAGGACTTCAAAACTGCACATTCAAAGCGACGATAGCTAATTGGCCACCCTACGCAATCGATCCAACTAAATCAACTGATTCAGAAATTGGATTAGAGCAATATGTGTTTCAAGTCATTAGTGAGTTAGAGGGTTTCAAAGTGAAATACACTGAAAGCATCGACGGGGAACAGTTCTTTACAATCGGTGACAACAAGACTTCAGGAAATTTGCTGATGTTGCAGACGAGGCAAACAGACTTTATTTTCGGGGGGATGGTGCTGGTGGATGTTCGAGCCAATATCTTCAACTTCATATGTGGACACCTACCTTACAAGGATGATATTAGAATTTTCGTCCAAAAAGCCCAACCAGTTGCACTTTGGAAAAATTTAATCTTGGAATTTGAGGGCACTGTCTGGCTTATGCTAATTGTCACCTTTCTCTGCTATTTTCTCCTTCTCCTTGTGATCTTGCGAGTAAAGGATAAATGTTCATTATTTTTGGTGATGCTTGATCTTATCTTTCTTCACGGCAACACAATGGTAGCGAAGTCGAGAGGAATTTTTATATTCTGGGTAGGCTTTGCTTACCTCATCAACTCCTACTACCAATCGAGCTTGATGAGTTTCACATCGAATCCCGTTGTGAATTATCAGATTAAAACAACTGATGATTTGACCAACTACAACATAAAACCTTGTGTAAGTTCAGTAATTCAGATGTATTTTTTAACCGTGGGATCTGAATATTCGGTAGAAATGAATGAACAGGAAGGTTGCACTGACTTGATAGAAAGTATGCGATCAGTCAGCAGAACAAACAAAAAATTTACCCTTTTCCTTTATTCAATTTACAGATACAACAAATATTTATTTTATAATGAGCACGGTGAAGAACCAATATACCCGTTTAAAGATCCTATGAACAAAGTTATATACGCGATTTATTTCCATAAAGGATTTCCTTTGCAAAAGAAGTTAAATTTACACACTATTCGACTGAGAGAAAATGGCTTAATTGATAAATACTTGCATTTATTGTACTATAAACGTCAAAAACACTTTGTGAAAACAGTGTCGGATGTAACAGGCCATTCATTGCGTCTGATTTTCCCTTGGTACATTCTCGTGACGGGATACATTGGAGCATTTGGATTATTCTTATTAGAAATATTTTCTAAGAAGATCAGCCACCATCTTAGTCACTTACCCTGATGATGCTTCGTTCAGTTCCTTTTTAGGTATACAAGTTTCAGAGGCGTCTCTAGCATATGAAGCGCCCATGTGCAATCATTACCCTAGTGCCCTCTAGTAAGCGCGCGGTCAAAATGGAATAGGTATAATGTTAACGTGTCTATATAAATGTTATTTCAAGTCAATAAATAGAAATTGTAAAAAAAATTGCAACGCACACCCTGCACCATAGGTAACGCCGCCTCTAACAAGTTTTCTATAGACAATGTTGATGTATCAAGAAACATAAACAAATAATTTTGCTGGTGGTTTTTCGTAACGTGTTTTGACGAAATTAATAAGCGTAGAAAATTTATTGTTTATATATATACTGCTTATATTCTAAGTGTTTGTAAAAACCTATCCCCAATAAATATTTTCAATTCCAATGTAACTTTAAATTCAATTCGATTTACTATGAGTTTTTCGTAACATCTAAGATTATCTGCAAGACAGCTCTCATCAAGTAATGGCAACCTTATGTGTCCGTGATGTACATTCTGTCTCTTTAATATTCACTGTGTATTTTAAACGGTTCTGTATCTGTTGAATATAATAATAGTTCATTCAGTGAGAATAAATGGGTACAACAGAAATGACATACATAGTAACAACAACATTAAATGATAATTTTAGTTTCATATGGCAACTTTTTCACTCTATTTGGTCGTGTGTTCTCAAAGTTTCGGCTGGATTCGGTCACCTTTCACAACATGAGGCGTAAAGGATTAAGCATGCTGGCTCTCTGCCGATTGGCAGACTTCACACACCTGGGAGAACACTTTCAAGTATACAATTTCCTCGCGGTTCTCCTTCACCAAAGCCAGTGATAATTAATTTCTGTAATGCTCAAGAATAGTTCGTTTTCCGTGGAGAATCGAAATGAACATCCGCATGTGGTTCAAATTACTATAAATTATTTAGTGCATGCTGTGTTTGCCTCAAAAGGTCAAACGCTTTGTCACTAGAACAAATTGTAAGACTAACTAACAAGTAAAAGTGTTGTAACCACCGGTACACCTAAATAAATAAATAAACATTCCTGTTACCAAGTAATCCTGTTATCCTGTTCTTCAGGTCTCTTTAATTAGAAGAGGCCGTGAGCAAGACGCTAATGGGTTGGGGTCAGCTAAACATTAGGTAATGTCAATAATTCGAACTGTCCTGTATAGCTCGAAGCAAGATGACGCAATTTATTTATACATATTATTATTATGACTATTGGCTTAATCTAAATTGGGCGGCCGACATGCAATTGTACAAGTAGGATTGATCGATTCACCAAAATCGAGATCACCAACAGACCAAAATTTTGAAGTCATCGAAAGAAGTAAATGTTAAATGTTAAAAACAAACATTTCAATCAAAAGCCTCGAAAGACTATTTACACAAGTAATTTATCACTTAATTTTGTATTTTCAAGTTGCCATGTTTTTGGCATTCGACTTTGGAATTCAACACCCCGTTCCATTTTATACTTGAATGATAGTAAAAATGTCCGGTAATTTAAAATTTGAATTTTATGCACGAAGAACTGCTCGTCGGTAGCTCGTTGTCGTAGCTTTTGTATTTTGTCAGAATGTCTGTATTATCCAGACAAACCACTGTATATGTACGTGGCTAATTGATATTTACATTACAAACACATTTACTTTCAGCGAGATCTATGCATATAAACTTAATCTTTAATCACTGGTAGTATAATAAGCAATTTTAAATTATATTCATATTCTATTGATATTTCATTTATTGTAATTGTAATGTATTGTATTGTATTGGATTTTGATAATAATAATTGTAATTTATTGTATTAATTAAAATTAATTGTATTAAGCATTTGCATATCCATTTTGGGTTAGGATAAGATGTACTATAATTATATAGCCTTCTGTAAACCTAATCCAGCAAATAAATGAATTGAAATGAATTGAAGCAACTATTACGAGAAAAACTCAACTTCAAAATTATAACTGTATTGGCTGCTAATTATGTATCCCCAATAACAACAAGTAACAAACATCCATTTATTATGCTTTTATTGCTTTTCAAAGTATTCGCCACGATGGTCGATGCACTTTTGCATAGGTTGAAACCAATTATCATAGCAGTTTTCCACTCTGATTGAGGTATCTCGAAAACGTGCATTTTCAATGCATCAACGGCGCCATCTCGGCTCGAAAAACGTTGACCCCGAAATTTATTCTTCACGTTTGGCCATAAATACAAATCATTGGGTGCCAAGTAGGGCCTGTAAAGTGGATGATCCTTTAGTTCCATCTCTTGACCTTCCAAAAACTGAGTTGTTTCAGCGGACCTGTGACAACTATCATTGTCATGATGGAGAATGATTGTGTTATCGGTTGTTCTTTCTTATTTCTTCAAAGATTCCTGGTAAACAAATGGTCGTATACTATTCAGAATTAACTGTTTTACGATTCTCTAGTGGCACTGTAGCCACACGTCCATTTATACTAAAAAAACAGGCGACCATTTGCTTCAAAGTGCTTTTTGCATGAATAACTTTTGTCGGGTTTGGCTCACCTTGGAACACCCACACCGTCGACTGCTGTTTAGTTTCGAGGTCATAAGCACAGATCCAAGATTCAGTGGTTTTTGATGGTGCTTCATCCCCAAAAGTCGAAGTGAGTTGATTGATGCACTGTTCTTTAAGTAACCCACGCCAATAATCGTAATAAATCATGGCACAATAATGTTCACGGGTAAAATCCATTTCAACGAAGACGCAATTTTCAAAATGAAACGCCACAGGAAAAACAATTGACAGTCACATCCATGATACCAAATTTTTTCTACACCCAAAGAGTTCCATTTTCAAATGTAGTAATTACTTTTTAAATAATGTTCAGTATGTGGCCATTGCCGGATACATAACGAGCAGCCCTCGTAGCTTAAAATTAGTTTTTTTACTTTATTAAACAAGTTTGTTGGACTTGAAATATAAATTTTTTATTACTTATTTCAACTAAACTATTGCAAGGTAATCTGATGATTTATTTCGGGAATAAAGTCTTTTGATTCGAACATCACAAAATAAGCATTTTTGTTTGACTACTTTATTGCTTTTCTATTTTTTGTTTGGTTTAAATTATACGTACAAATTATGTTTATTACTTTTGTTATTTGTGTGTATATGATATGTTAGTACAATATATACTACTAATTCTGCAGTTTCTCCGCTGTCTGCTTGATGTTAATTCCAATTTTATTAAACCCATCGTTTTGTTCTATTCACGTCATTTCTCCAAAGGATATCTGAATGTGTTTTGTACTTACCACCATATGATCGGGTCACTTAATTTATAAACATGAACTACACGATAATTAAAAATTAATAAATAATTGCATTGGTCAAATTCAGGCTTTTATTTATTTTATATAACTTGGTGCAACTTATGCTCACATAATTTGGTGTAACAAGACCTCTCGCTTCGACCCATCGATCTAATTATCTTCGAAAGCGGGAGCTTATCCCCGTCGCTCCGACGACTTAACGACCCTTGCACGTTCACGCTGGGCACTCCAACACGGGTGGGGTGACTCGATACACCCCTGCCTTGTTCCAAAAAATACGCAACAATTGTACCGCCTACAACTTGAGAAATCCTGTTAAAAACTGGTGACATTTAAAATGTGCTGGATACCAATGGACACTGGTGTACTGCCACATGTCTACTCATATAAAAACACAGCCATTACTACATTTTTACTAAGTCGATGTACGTTCCTAATTATTGAATGTACCTGCAATAATAGCCAACATAAACAAAGCATTGCTTTCAGAAGCCTTGCCTACAAGCTTTAACGAGTTAAAACCGTGCCGTAATAATATAATATATAATAATTATAATAATATAATATATTATAAACGTAATATTACTATAATCGTATTATTATAATATTATTATAATCGTGCCGTAATAATATAATATATAATAATTATAATAATATAATATATTATAATCGTAATATTTTCCGTAGCGTTCATTAATTTATACACCTAGATGTATTTATTTAAACCAGTTTTATACACACAAAAGCATTAATTAAAATTTATTGTTAATTTATGCTTTTGTGGAACGTTTTACTTCAAAATTATACCGTTAATTTACATTAAAATAACTGTTTTGTACAACTGAACTCCCTGGATGTTCTAATTATCTATGTTCTATACTAATGTTATAAAGAGAGAGTGCGAGATTTGTGAATTTGTGTCTGCGGAAGGTAATACGGAGTCACGGCACCAATTTTAAAATTATTTTCCCATTTAACAGGTATATTATTTCGAATTGGAACCCTTTACGTGGACGTATATTTTTATAGTTAACGACAAGTCCCGACCGAAGTCGGAGTGGACCGCTAGTAATAAACAGCAATCACCTCAAATAACAAATAATGAAAAAAACTACTTCAATTTAAAGATGAATTTATTGGTTTCATCTCCTATTTTTCACCTTCAGGGGTAATGTATTTTCTTAATTTTAATTGGGTCCAAACGGGAAGTATACCCTCTCTAACAAAAAAGGAATTTTCCAAATCGATTAACTAATGACATATTGTTGAGTCAACAAACAAAAAAATAAACAAATTAAAAATCACCTTTTTTAAAGTCTGTGAAAAAAAAGAAAGTTAAGAAAGTCCTATCCATACATGTGCCGAAACACTTTTAAATCGTTAATCTTACAGCTTCTATTGGAGAGAAATTCACTATTCAACATATTTTGTCGAATTTATGTCAGCATAAAATTTCTACTTTCTTTTAAACTGCAACACTTAAAGAAAACAAAACTATATTCAGATTCTTTATACAACATGTTGACTTTAACAAGAATATTAATTATAACAGATACGAGGTATTGTAATTTTACTGTCGCAGTCATTACATAGCCTTTCGGAATGATACTTTGTTATTATGTACAAGTTGTAAATAAATGTTTTTTTTTTTTCTTTTTTATTAGTACCTATAATAGTGACAAAGCATCTACTTCCAGAAGAATGCGACTTTACCATGGTGTACTTCTCAGCTATACGAGTACCATCTGTTGTGATTCAATCCTTATATAATTTTGTATTCACAACACAATTTTCCCAAGTACGTATATCAGGTAACCGACGGGATTAAATAAAAACCAGTGGTACACAATAAACCATTTATTAAAAAGTATAGAAAACATTACATATATCCGACCGTAATATTCTACACATTAACACGCTAAGTACGATTACAGAATAACCACGTTCCCTAATTATTTAAGTCTTTACAATTACATTATATATTTCAAACTTGGTAACTAATTAAAATGTACGTTACTAGAACTTCCAGTCTTCGAGACAGGCAAGAAATAATTTTAATTTATAAACAGATATTTAGGCACACACAAATATAGTTACTGACGATTCGTGGCCATTATTCATTTATTAGTTACACGATCACATATACATCTCGTAAATCACAATGGAGAATAATAAGATAATACATCCTTATATTACCTTAATACATTGTTTTATGCAGTAACAAAAAACGGGAAATCCCTCCAAAATTTTAAACTGAAAATCAATAACAGAAAAATATTACTATATACATACGAAAAGTGTTGAAAGTTATTGTACAAAATATTATAACAAAGAAAACATCCGCCAAATCCAATAGACACCATACACGACAATCGAAAATTTGCTATGATGTTTGTTCATTGTAAACATATACGAAGTACTTTGTTAGCTCTACTCGTAAACGGTAACAATCCGATTGGTCCTATCGTAAACTATACCATCATTACGATTCCGTGTGAATAGTAAGAGCTACAATTCGTTACATTAGAAACGCTTTAAGAAATTCGACAATTGCTTTATAATTATTCGATTTACTTAGTTACGCAGACATTTTAATTAGGCAACAAGTTGCCAAGTCGGTGTGACCCACCGGCACACCGGCAAGCCCGCAAGGCAAGACACGATAGTCAAAGGGCAAACAAAATTGACATTTGCATGCGTTTCACCGTTCGAACTGAACTTTATATTCTTTATTTGTAGTCGAACCACTACTTATAATTATAATGCAACATAATTACATATATGACCCTACTGAACCTGTATTCATCGTGGAATGAATTCCGTCGCCTCGCTGTGACACTTCGTATTGAGACAATTGAGCAACTTTACTTCTGCTCGATAATGCTTCAAGGTTTATATGTTTTTGTAACTTTGCTCAATTGCAATATCATGATACACGCCCTTGTTTTATTCGTCAGATCTTAACGTACCAATTTTAACGTTAATTTAGATCGCCGACTCTTGTTGTTTCCTGGCGAAAGCAATGGCTTGAAGACAGTCTTTCAATATATGAGTCACTTTTCTTGTATAACGCCATTATACATTTTTATTACATTTATTGACAAAATTCGTTACGATTATTTTACATACGATTATATTACATATAATTATACTTCATTAACGTTTATTCCCGGCTATGTATTTAGTGGAAATACCTATAAATAAAATAAATTCAATAAACGCATGCCTTATATTATTGTCATTTCTCTCTAATTTTTATGTATGTTTGTCTATATACATATATGTTTATTTCCATTTTTAACGATTGTTAATACATATGATAATGTTTCGAGTATGCAAAACTAAGGCCCCTCGGTGTATTGTCATGTAAACAGTTGTATATAAATAGTATTTCTTATCATTTAATACAAAATGTGACGGATTTTAAAAATAAACGTTAAACTCAATTCTAAAACGAAAGCAAATTTACTCTAATTCTGATATAATTTATCACATTTTGCTTTGTAAAAACTTGCCATAAAAATTTATGACGCTGCAGCGGCCAAACGCAATGTGCATATAATTTAACCCCGCATGTTTAATAAAAAAAATATTTTACATTAAAATTTTACTAAACAATAAAAAAAACCATTTCACAAATCGCCTCTTATGTCACAGTCCACAGCACTGAATGTAACATAAGACTGTTCTCGGATGTAATATGTACGTTTCTTAAGGCATAGGGTACAGATTGCATCATCTAGAAATATTTACGTGACATCACCCCACAAAGCTCACCGCAACGGAACACGTTCGAATTGGGTGATGAGACGATGTTATTGAATAGTTTATTACTGAACCGACAAAATTTAAGCAAAGTACACAAATCTATTACGTCAGTCGTGCTAGGGTGCGACACCCGAGGCTCGACAACCACGCCTTTGCCGACGGAGTATTCAGCTGGAGCCCGTGTCCGACGCGGGACCCTGGGCACCGAGAACCTCAATCGAAGTTCGACACTCACCGCGACATATCACGAATAAAAATCCAAGAATCATTGTCATGTTCATTTTCAAACTGAGTTTTACATTTTGTGCATCCAACGAGATCCTATTAACTCACTCATCACACGACGCCTTAAATATCTTACGTACAAGCAAGATACCTATCACTCTGTATCGATCGCAATGTCTCGACGCGAAATGGACATAGCCCCTAATTTTTATAGCGTTTATTGGATCCTTGCGGCTAAAGACGATAGTTCGAATGACTGATTCAATTTGTCAAAAGGGTATGTTGCAACATACAGCTTTGTTACATCCGACGCACATACCTCAAGTCTACACGTCACGGTACAGCAACAACGCGTTGCTAAACATTCAAACTCTAAAATATACTGTTACAATAATAGATTGTCACAAGGGACCAAAATAATGTATTGAGGGCGAGAGTGATTGAATCCAAAGCGAAGCGAAGGATTCTAGAATGGAATCCTAAGCGTAGCGGAGGGATCCAAAGTACGTCGCTCGAGGTTAAATAATTTTGAAACCGTGTTCACACCCTGCTTTTGATCCCCCTCTGTCAGAAAAATAAATAAGAGATGATTTTAGTAGTAACGAATATTTATATTTACATAACCAAATTATAAATTAGAATTGGCTGTAATATTTTGATAGAAAATAATAAAAAAAACAAGAAGCTGACGCTATTTTTTTTATGCGGTTAACCGGTTAACCGATGCCGCGTCGGCAGTCGCGCTTTTTTACCGGCCAGGACTTTATCGAAGCGAAATGCATTCAAACTTTTTTATTCAATAGCCATTTCGTCACTGCTCTTAAGTGCGCAGGAATTATCAATAATATAATGTAACGATATAATTTCTAGCGGTTTCCTTTAAATATGATATGAATATGTTCTATACATAAACTGCGTTTCACTTATTGATAATCTGGAAGCCTTTTAGGCTTCGGTGTAGTTGGCCCACCGCGTGTGACATACTTTAGAAATATATAGACTCATATCGCTAGCCAAAAAGATCCAATACACCATCACGTCTATATATAAATCTTAGCTCTATTACCTGCACGTCAGGGTACACATTCGCCTATCTGGTGGAGCGCAGTTTCCAGCGCAGGAACAAGAAGGCGGACACACGCAGCACTATGAAGATGAGACACAGCGCCGCTATGTCGAGCGTGAAGTCGGCGTCCAGCATGTCCAGCTCCTCCAGGGTCGTCAGCGGGTTTTTGAAGTGACAGTACGCCTGGAAGACACGATTAACGAACGTTCAGTTATTCCCAGTCACATTTTAAATTATAAAAAGTTTGACATTATTTCAAAATGTTTATTTAAAATCAAAATGTGTCATTCGTGTGATTTACTGAATATAGTCTTCTCAATTATTATTTTTATTCTCGAAGGATTAAAAAAAAAAAAGAGAACGCTCGCCAAATTTTAATTCTGCTGAGATCCAATTGCTTGTGAGATTTGTTTTGTCAATGCATGGAGGAAAATATTTTTCTTCATTTGGCACAAGTACAGTCACAGTACAAGTACAGTACAAGTGGCAACAAGTAATAATCCAAAATTATAACACTTTTTTTTACTTTGTAGTAAACGCAATTCAAGAAATAACTAAGTAGCTAAGTTACCGTATTGTTTTCAATGGCTGTCATTGAAATTCATTAAATGCTGTCATCAGGGTTACCATTTAAGATTTCCTAAAGCTTCGTTTTTTTTACGTCTTGGCAAATCAGAATGTAACTATCTCTCGAATACCTAGTTATCTGGCTGTCAAAGGGACAGATACAGTTATTCCTCAGGTAGTTGCCTTATTCGTCGAATAAAGCCTATCTGCCTATTGAAAAACTGATATTTCTGCTATTCGTCAAATAAATGCTATCTGTTTATGTGAGGATTGAAAAATCAGCCCTTAGTGTAGTTGTTCTAATTCAAGAGGTTTGGTATTTTTTCTTTTTTTTTACATAAAATAAGTTAATGCTCGACAACAATCCCACCTGATGGTATGTGGTGATGGAGTCTAAGACGTTGAACGCACTGACTCACAACAGCCTATTCGCTTGTTAACGCGATGCGCGTTTTTAAACGATTTGCAACGATGTAAACTAGGCAAACCAATGTCAATACAAACGGACATTGTGAGCGCGTACCTATGGAAAGCACACGCACCAGAACGTACGGCTCAACGTCCGCCGGATGTCAGTGTACCGACCTGTTTGCAGGTGAGCTTGGCGCGGTCGAACGAGTAGGTCGCGAGCGCGGTGCCCTCGAACCCGTAGCGGATGTACGACACGTACGTGATCCACCGCAGGTACACCGGGATCGCGTTGAACGACACGAAGAACCCGCTGAACAGCAGGAACGGAACGGACATCACCGGCGCCAGGAACACGCCGTTCTGTGGACGGCGGACGGGGAGGTACAATCAATACTATCGACCCATCAGCCTCCACAACCGGCACAAGTTTCTTTTTAAGAAACCGTAAGTTACATTATTACATTTATCATCATCAGTTTGAAAAAAACACGAGAGCAAAATTCGTTTATATTTCCAGTGCCGAAATCCTAAATCCCGAATCCCGTGTTTTGTGACTCATTCAAAGTTACGATCCTGAACGTACTTGAGAGACTGAGATTGAAAGATACAAGAAACAAAATTAATTGCGACACACAAGTTATCACTTCAGTAACGTTATCGAGCATTATTATCGCGATGTCATGTTTGGGCGGTTTAAGTCGATGGGCACTGGGCCATATCGTGGTAATGTTATGTTATAACCGTAACCAACCTGTACGTTCATGGCGGCGCCGACGACCAAGCCGACGCTCTGGGCCACGAACGAGGTGAGGAGGCACGAGGAGAGGAACATCGCGAACCGGAACCACTCTAGCGGCTGTGACGTCAGCAGGTAGACAATCACCACGTAGATCACGCAAAATATTGCCTGCGACACAAGTGTTTTAAATTTTAACTGTTTTTTTAAGGACAATTTTTAAAATTGATTTTGCCTTACGTTAATATAAGAAACGGAACCCGAAGGACATTTTTTTTTATATATTCCCAAATCCCGATCTCAGCGCCACCTACCGGCTTTCGTTATGGAACTAAACCATCCAGAGACCCACTTAATCGCACACACAAAATTTCGTAAAAATCTGTCCAGTCGTTTGGGAGGAGTTCGGTCACATGCACTCGGACAATTTTTTGTTATGTATAAAGATTATATTTGAAACCGATTTCTTAAGGAGCGCTCCAAAACACAAACGCATTTAATAAAAGGTTACTAGGGATTATTTTTTCATTCATTCATTCTCTCTCTCTCTCTCTCTCTCGGTTCTCGACAGCCAGTTGATGTTCGGCTCGGACTATGAGCACTTCCGTAATGATTTCAATGTCCGTAACGTATTGGAATTGTAACAGAAATAACTATTCTGTGGTGTATGAGAATATTATATTTTTCTTAAGATCGGATTTAATCACTCTTCAACAGCCGCTGTCTGATAAGCAATCAAACGGGCCACCGGATGCTATACAGTCACCATCCCTTATGTACTCCCAATTATTTTACCAAGTCCTAAAGTTGATACATAACCCATAAGAATTCACGAAAGACAGAGACAGCACATCTTGCAGGTAAATTATATTAAAGTTGATTTGGTAGTGGTGCTGCCTTCCGAGCGAGAGATAATTGGCTCGTGGCAAATATTTATATGACAGGTAGTTTTATTTGATGTTCAGTTGTATTTTCCCGCGCCACCCGCAACATGGGGAATCCTAATGCGTAATTTTGTGGTTGTGCGTTTTATTAAAACAAAAAAAAGTATAGACAATTTCCGCCATAAACATGTTTCGTGTCTGTTTTTAACTTTGTCTATACTTACTTACTGTAGGAGTAATATTTTATTGATTTACAATATGTGGCTAAGGAGTTTCGTTCGCATTTTCTTCTCCGCGATAACACAAAGAAAACCGTATTAAAATAAAAAATTACATGCTTAGTGTATTAACAAAATACGTAAATGATGTAATTTTTTTACAATTCTAATTTGATCACCGATGCATCACCAACCGGCTAAAGGGTAGCGTGGGGGTCAACTGACGCGCGCGCCGGCGGTAAACGAGGGCAGCTCACCTGGAAGGGTATGTCAGAGACTGTGATGGCGAGGTAGTAGGACCGCAGCGAGTACCAGCGGTTGAAGTGCTCCTTCACCAGGACCGGCATTTCCAGGGGGACTGCGCGGGACAGGACGCCGTTAAATAACCATCATTAACAACAACAACAACAACCAAAAATAACAGTGTCATATTGACATTTTTATAATTTGAAAAAATCCACTGTGCTATCGTGTAATACATATATGTATACATGTATATGTATATATGCATTTTTTTATTTTAATTCTTAAATCATATGACAAATACATTAGTATACATATAAATGGAACTCATAAAAACCGTTATTAGGCTTGTCCTGGGTACAAAGGGTGGATTAAAAGTCTAAGTTAAAGCTCGATGTAAAATATTTTCGTTTCAAATAAACGGACAAACGTCACTCACAACTGAGTATAGTGATGGTCATCGAGGTGTACATGAGGAACAGCATGTTGAAGAACAGGAAGCCGAGGTTGGAGAGCACCTTGGAGCCGTCGTCGCCGATGTCGTAGTACAGCGCGCCGATCAGGAAGCCCACCAGGATGTGGGCGAACAGACGCAGGTACATCAGCGTCT
>PDGT01000043.1:3074901-3100039 GCA_003671415.1 Megathymus violae
TCCTCGGAAGAGCCGGAAAGTTACAATTTTAGTAATTTATTCGCTGCCTTGCCTCTCATAATTGACGTGATTGAAAAATAAAACCGTGTCTCACCCAATCTCTTCTGCTGAAGAGCAACGTCCTCTTCAGCACCACCCAGAACTGCCTGAGCTCGGATGTAGCGTAGCGCCGCGGTGACGAGTCGGTGCCCAGGAGCGCCGCCTCTGCATTATCCTGCTTTTCTGACTCCATTTGTACCACCAGGGGCTCTCCTGTCAAACAAAAAACATGTGGTACACACACAGACGCAGGATAGAAATTTAGTTTGTATAAAATTTATTATAGTGCAAAAAGTGAAAGGTAGCTGATTCGTCAACACATTCCAAGTCATCGTATTCAAAGCTTATTTGCAACACATTGAATCAAATACAGTTAACTTGCGACGTCAATTGGAGTCCGCTTTAAAAAAAACCGAGACACTTTTATGGTAATGGTAACGGCAAGCATGAGTACCGTCATGGCACAGAGCTCACCGACTTCCGCTATTGCCTCGTCATGTATTGGCAGGGGGCGCCACGTGTATGTAGCCAAGGATAACATTAATAAATTCTCGATGCAGTATCAATTTTAATCATTTATGAGTTAGGAAGGTCCCGACGTAACAACAGAGGTCGAGGGTCAACACCGAGTAGGTCTACAGTCATTCTGTGATACCTAACTGTATCTGGTTCATCTATTTAAGATGCCCACATATATCTAGTCGCCCTGCATATGATAAAATATATATCATACACAGTAAGTTATATTGAGTCGTTAAAACGCGATATACCAGTTTGTTTCTACCGTAGAAATCGTAAGTCGTATTCAAAACTATTCCCGTAAGGTGCACAAGCTACATGGATCGTGGTGTTGACAAGGTTTGGGCCTGTCGTAGCAGTAGAATAAGAAATTTAGTTCACAGTGCATTCCTTACAGGGATTCATAATAGACGCATGACTAAATGTTTGCTAGAGGGTATCGAATACATTTACGATAGTGCGTCATGGTCGGGGAACTGGAGTATGCGAAGAAGTAGTTCAATACTATTGTAACCGAGTTACACTCGTTTCTCTACAATTGTGGTCCGATAACGATATCGGATAGCCTGTACGCACCTTGAATCTATGGATGTGACGTCACGGACATATAACTGTACTAGTAGACGACAACAATTATACGTGGAATGTATGCGAAAAACGAAAATACTTAAATGTCTATCTATCTATAAAACTATCTATGAAACTATCTGGTATCCGAAACATAAATCGCACTAAATAAAATCCGAAACCGTAACCGAATCCGATAAAAGTTTCGAATCATTTCGGATAGGGGCAGAATCTAAATGAAAAAAGTTAAGCCAAGTTTTCGCCGGTCGAACCTATACACCCTAGCCGCGTCGTCCTAATTTTAGACAATATTTATTATTTCATTTTTAAATTTATTATGTTATTCTGTGATTACAATATTACTTATTACCTAGAAATATAGTCAAACATTGTAAATACATCATACAATTTTTTTCAAGTTGTCAATTACCTAATATCATCAATAACCAAAATTATCCGAAACAATCGGATATTCCGAAATAATTTCATATTCGTAACAGTAACCGAAACCGGTAAAATGTTACTCATATATCCGTATCCGTATCCGTATCCAGATCCGAAATGTCATATCCGTAACAAACCTAGTCAGAACGCCAGAATGTCAAAAATCGCAGCATATTTTCATGTGATTTTAGATATTAATATACAAAATAATTATTTATACTGATGACTCACTTTAGTGGAGAAAATATGGACATATTTATAAAATGAATCATAAAGCCGGGTGCGATTATAATTTGTGAACGTATATATATCGTATTAATTACTAGTCAACTATAAAACATAGATATTGTATAGTTGACACATCAATATCAATTAGCGTTAATTTTTATTAGGCAAACAAATCTTTTACGGAAGGAATCGTTCAAAGCAAGAATCCTCCCGGCCAGACGTAACCGGTAAACTGTATGTGTATACTCGCAACTAAGCATATTATCGAACACTCTAGAAACACGACAGGACACCACGACATAGTACAATACACCTCATACAAAAACTTAAAGTATTAGGTGCACGCAATGCATTGTATACGATGCATGCAAAGTATTAGGTACTGTTATTAGGTACATGCAACGAAACATTACATTCGGATTTAACGTTTCGTAAGTGGGAGGCAATTATATTACAAATAATTGTGTTTTTAGTTATCTATACCAACTGGCTATACAAACAGGAAGACACCTAGCCACCTTTGAACCGAGATAGCGTGGGACGTGCGCATATCGACGACCCCGTGTTGGAACATTACATCGTTTTAACCAGGGACACAGCACATCAATTATGCATCGGATGCATGGATTTATATGTAGACCTTTTCAAAATTATATTTAGGATTAAAGTCGACAAAAAAAGCAACCGTTTGGAGTTTAAGAAACTCAATGCTGGATTCTTAAAGTCCTAGATAAAACACGGATTCTTCGAATCCAATTCAAAGACGGATTCTTTGAATCCAGTTCAAAGACAGATTTTTTCAGTCCAAGCCAATCTCCGTCCCCTCATCCCTGCGGAGTAACGGGTCTGTACCATCCAGTTTAATCCCTACGATACTCGTGAACGGTGATGCAATACTTCACTTGACTGGCTAGCTCCCACCCTCTTTCTGAACCTACTTTTTCTTTTGCATCCGGTCTGTCTACTAATTTGTTGGCTATAAACACATAAAAAGATATCCACCTGATGTTACACGGTCACAACGTCTTCGAGACATTTATAGCACCTGAGATGTTGCATTTGGACTAATACTTCTATGGCAGTCGCTTGATAGTTCTGGTAAACAAAGTCAGTCCGTACTGACGAATTGATAAATTTATATTTCCATTGTAGAAACTAGTAGGAACGAGCAGCTTAAGTTGCTAATAGTACAAATTTAAGTGCTATATAGCATGTACAAAGACTATTATTGACGCGTTGACAAAGAATCATATTCGGTAATTTGTTAACCGACCTTTATTAACATTACAACCCAAAATGCTTTACACATTTTCGATATAAACCTTTTTTATAATACTTAAATAGGCTTTGAAAATGCGGCAACATCAACTTAGGTGACTCTCACCTTTCCCCTTGACGATCTCATTGGCGGCGTACTGCAGGATGCCGTTCTGCAGGTTGCTGGTCCCGTTGGCCCCGTTGGGCACGGGCGGCGCCTCGCCGCTGAACTTCTCCTGCACTTGCGTCAGATCGTTCTTGTTCCACTCGCCGGTGCCTTTAAGAGACGCATCCATGTCCTTCTTGTTGTTCAACTCCGCCAGCTTTGGAAACGGCATGCCGTTTCTTGGAAGAGGAGGAGGAATTAGAAGAGCGAAATAGAATAACAAGGAGTGATGTTGAAAAACATAATTTTACCGATTTGTAAATTTGTAATCAAATTGTAATGTTTAACAACACTGTTTTATCATTGAGTTATCAAAATCAGAACTGCTTAACTTGCATAAACAACAACAAATTATTTTCATAAAAAATTGTCTTCAGGAGAAGAAACATAGAATATAACGGATGATAAACCTACGAGAATCAATTTATTTTGACGTTCTACCACTTGTGTCCCGAAGGTTTTTATCAAGCGTAAGTGACCGCTAGGTTAAAACACGTGAAAGCGCGGTCGATAATTGAATCGGCGATTGCTTAAAGGAAAATTTTTCAGCGCTTCCGTGCCTCAGAGGGCACATTAAATCGACGATCCCGGTTAAACGGTCTTAACGATATATCGGAAGCGTGCAGGTGACTCAAGAACTACCGATGATCGGTACCTAACCCTCCAACCCGCACTGAGCAGGAAGACTATACTGGACCGATCATGAATTAATATCATCGTTTTTGAATGCATATGGAATACGTGTGGCAACGGAACAAATTTAATTAGCATAGGACATATATTTTCTTTTCGTTTTATTTACAATCCAATCAAATTCCTGGTGTTATCTATCCGCCGATCAAAAAGTAATTGCATGTACATTACAGTGGCATACAGCAACGCCTAATGATTTTGTAATCATTATCACCCACGATAATACCTTCCTATCCAACTAACCTATAGCATCTGATGTCGCAATCCGATAACACAAGCAACAATCTCACGATATACTTAATATAATTAACGATATTCTGTCACTACAATGTAATAGGTTGGCGATATGGCTGTAGGTAATAGGTTGTATACTTCATTATTGGATGAGAACGGAGAATTTTACATATGACCAAAAATAGGGAAAAATTAAGATTCTATTAGTCTCCGAAACCACGGCATCTGTTTGAAAAATTCTTTTAGCATTTTAAGATGCATGATACCAGATGAACATAAGATACATGTGAAGTGTATATGTATAATAAAGAATTGTTGAACCCGAACAAGTCGGGGCGGGCCGATAGGGTCATATTATAAGGACGAATACACCCCCGAAAGAACATGAATAATCTCTTCTATATTTCAGCAAAACTTTACATATATGGCTCATGAAACTATATGAGCTAAATGGTTAATTTAATTATAACGTAAAATTAAAACAAATATTTTTTAAAAGACTAACTAGAAATATTAATTCCATAAAAAATCATCTGAAACCCTCTGTCTGTCTGTTCGAACACATTAACTCAAAAATTAATATATACAATAAACATGCTTCCCGAAGCGAAGCAAGGGCGGTTACTGATATATAGTATTTGCTTAAATGATATATCCGCCACTGGCCATCATAGATGTAACCGTTTAACTCGAAAATAAAATACATAGATTCAACAATTAAACAAACTTTTTTATGATGTTCAAAAACGAAAATTCAGTGTTAGTTTCGTCTCAACAGCCCCTAATTAGGGTAAGCAACCACTGAATTGTGTAAATTTAAATATAGAATTCAATACAACAGAATTCAACGAAAGAAGAAGATAAAAGATGGCGCTGTAGCTGTATGATGTATCATACACTTAAAAAATGTACCATATTTTAATTTCATGTCTTATTTGTTAAGTTGAGCGTGTATAAAGGTGTTTCTATATACGCAGTTCAGTAAATGACGCGGTCCGTATGGATTCCACTAGATGGAGAAAACTCTAGGCTTTTTCAATACAAATAAAATACCTACTGCCGTTAATGAAGCCAAATAGTTTTGAATACATTTGAAACATTTTCCCCTAGCTCTTGATATTCAACACAAACTTGCTTAAACTTAAAACTAGAAATTGTCTATATACATTTTTGTAAACAAATTTAAGTCCAATTAAATAACCATTTATTGGCCTAAAATTGACTCAATATAACAGTGAAATCACCGCGTCGTTTCATTACTACTGATAAAATTCTACATGTTCAATAGGGATAAAGTACAGACGTATTTCTAATGACTTTATATCGTATGTCGCGTACGTAAGATTGAAATTTGCGTGCAGTTGACACGCTCCCTGTTCACTATCGGCAGACATTATCAATTTAATGTGACCATAGTACACTATTGGAAATGGTTTATATTCATAAATTAAGTTCAAAGCTTACATCTCCTACACAAAGGTATGTTAATACTCTGAGCCGTATGGCCTTGACATTAAGGCTCAATGTTACCCGATATATCGTATTTGACACTCACAGCTACGGTCACAAGAGTACACTCTTTTGAGAATGTTATGACGGCTAGCTGTAATTGTATTGTGAGTTATATGATTCAACAATAAAGTTCAATGGCGTTGTTTACCTGATATCGTGTTTCCCGTTGTCTATGGCTCGCACAAGCTTCCCAGTGTTGTCGCCATACTCTCCGCAGGACACCTCTATGATGAACGAGGCAGGGTTATGGTAGGAGGGGCACTGAAGACCGAGGTTTCCCAACCATTCGACTGCACAAAAAAAAATTGTTCAAAATCAACAAAACTCTAATATCGTTCGAAAATCGATAAGTGGAGTCGCATTTATAACCGTAGTGCGACCATATCGATGCCTTACCTCAACACGAATAGCATTCTGATGGCAGACATAGCTGGCAGCCATAGAGCTAGTTACATCTTTACAGCGCTCCCTATATCTGCACAAGAAGCAAAGAGAATGTCCCCTCCTTCTATTACGTTCTGACATATATCATATTCATTTCGACCATTCCGTATAATGAAGAAACAAACATTAATGTTTTTCCCGATTGTCAATCGAGGCCGGGACCCTGCGCAACAGGCGGAATCCCTTTCCACCAAATTACAAAATGGAGAACTTATTTAGTGTTTTATACTTTAAAAATTTAATTTAAAAGCATCTTTCCAAGATCTACATATATACAGGTTTGATAAGATATGTTCTAAAACAATCCTGTTAAGGGTACTGCACAAGTCTGCTAAAAGTAATTCCAACTTAATATTTTAAGACAGATTATTGATTCACATCAAGATCTATTTATTCAATAAGCACATTAAGTTAATGCGGGAATAAAGAAACGTCCCTTTTAAATAACGCAATAACAACTTGTTGTGTCAATTATGCAATCAACCTAAAATTTATAAAAGTGCAACTAAGTACTCTACTGACTCATCATACAACACCATTGAATATATCCATGAATATAATTGAATTATTGATTAAAGCAATCCGTCCACTCCACTCAACTTAACTCATAGGTGATTGTTTTTTGTTTTTTGAGTTGTGTTCTTAATTGTCAGGACAAGGTCTATATGAAATATTTTTAGGAAATGCCATCATAAAAAATCTGGATGAAAATAAAAAAACTGATTTTCCTTAGCACACAGATCATTTTTTTTTATATTATTTAACACCCATGAGAAGACCGGCTAGCGGCTAATATTAAATACTTACAAAATTACTACATGTTTCAAAGGTTCATGTTAGTACGTTATTGCATATGTTTTGTACCCGTGAATATACAATAAACGAATGAGCATACAGAACCTCGTTGTGGGAATCGGAAGTAAAAAAAATATTTGTGATACAAAAATGGCCGGCGGCCAACTCATCAAAACATGTCGTGAATAATTCTTATTTATCGTCGCTGTAAATAGTTAATGAATAAATTAAAATTTGTCAGTATCATTGTATGTAAGTTGCTTGTGGTAACTTCATAACACATGCAACAAACAGGCTGACGTCATTTAGTAATAGTCAATAAATTTATGTAATGTGTTTATTTAATATGTTAGTGTATTGTACGTTTCAATAGAATAATAAATATTACATAGCTGAACCGGCAGTTGTTATCTTGCCCGTACGTTGGTGAGAGCAGCGCCACCTATTACCGAGTCAGATTGTGACTAAACCAATCGATGGACTCACTTAACCCACACGAAAAAAAAATACTGAAATAAGTCCAACCGTTTCGGAGTTCGGTGACATACACACGCGCAGAAGAATTTTTAGATACCAAAATGTAATAATCAATTAATAAAGCAGTGAAAGATATCCTAGTTGTTTCAAATCATTCGCCTACTTACGTTTGGGCCTTGACCACTTTGACAACTAACAAAAAAATTTACATATTTTTTTCTCTGAATATCAATCAAGGGCATATTAGCTAATTACGAGTAAATACGATAATGGGAAAATGTGGAGAATATTTATAATCTCCCCATTTTGTGTTATATGTTTGTATACAAAAACATAAATTAATAAATAAATAATAAACGTTCAAACACTCACACCCCCGCACTAGAATTCCCTGTGTTGCGGGTGGCATGGACATACACAATTATCACATCACAAACACCCATGACCCGAGAACAAACATTTATCTGTCACATAAATATCTGCCCCGGACGGGAATCGAACCCGGGACCCCACGCTCAGCAGGCAGGGTCACTACCAACTGGGCTACGGAGTCGTCATATCATATTTACACATGAACGCCGCTACAGAATACACGTTCAAAAAACAAAGGTGCAAAATTCTCACTTTTAAATCTAACGGGACAGTTAATTTACATTTGATTGTCCTCCTTAAGTATTTATGTACTTATTCGCCCGATAGACAGGTTGAATACTTGCTTTTATGATCTAAGCATTTTTTTAAAACAATTGTGGAAGTTACATAAACCATGGCTTAACTGTTGAACAAACAATTGGAGGAGATTTAAGATACAAATTCGGTAATATCAATACTTTTTTTATTACCGACAGCATAATGGCATGTTCTTCTAGGAACTTAGTCGGGTTCGCCTATGCCAAATACCCAGGATGGGGCCATAACTAGTCGGGCAAATTGGACTACTGCATGATTAAGTTCTTATTAATATCCTGTTATTATTACCGTCTATGTAGTGTATTGATGGTTTAAGTAAATAAACAGGTAGACATTTGACTGTGTGCGTAATCTGTGTGTGTGTGCAATCTGTACAGATTATGATTTTATGAGTGCGTCAATAACAGTGTTCCCTTAACATACAAGTCAAACATACCCAGCCTTCCCGTGCTGCCCTGGTACACGCATTGTCCATCGGCCAAAGTGTAGAGGTGGTCGAACATCTCGAACAGCCTGGCTGAGGGCTGGTGAATAGTGCAGATGATTGTCCTGCCACCCCTCGCCAGGGTCTTCAGCAGGGAGATGCATTGGAAGCAGGAGGAGCTGTCGAGACCAGAAGTGGGCTCGTCGAAGAACATGATGGGCGGGTTGTTGACCAGCTCCAGGGCGATCGACAGTCGCTTCTTTTGACCGCCGGAGAGATTGGACGTCATAGTTTTGTGGTGCTCGGACAGACCGAGGGTTTCCAGGATCTCTTGGATCTAGAAACGAAGACAACGAAACGTCAACTGACGGTAAAAACGGTCGAAATTTTTTCGCGATCGTATACTGAGTTTTTACACTTTTTGGCTAAGAACACTAACGTTTTAATGACTAAATAATAATTAAAAGAAATAGATATATCTTTCTATCTTTTGTAAACACCATCTAGGCCTTTTTATCCTGTACAACACTTCACATTTCATATATTAAAATGAAAGGTTCAGATCGTGATCTAGGACTCAATACATAGTATTCTCTAAATACGCGGCTTCCCCAACTTACTTATCTTGGCCAACGTTATTGATGCGTTTATTATTACGGATGTGCATGACCATATATCATTAGAGGGCTCGTCCACTGCTTATAAGCTATTGATCTAAAAATAAAAACTACTACGTCAACCCTTCTCTTCCTTAAGGCCCAAAAACAGGACTTTGGTCTGTAACACAGCAACCAATCTTGTGACTCCGACAATGGAACTCGACACAATGGATATTGAACCGAAAGAACTCACCACTTCTTCTTTATCGGCCCTGGTGGTCGCGCTCGGCAGCTTCAACGCCGTCGCCACAGCCATCGCCTCCTCCACGGTCAGGTTACCGTGGAGCTGGTTGTCTTGCATGATGTAGCAGGAGAGCTTCCGGAAGCTGGACAGATTGCGCTCCATGCCGTTCACTGTGATGCTGCCCTCCATACCCGATGTCCTGGGAACAAAGATTACAGTCTTGAGTCCGTGGCAAAAAGTACATGATCATGTCCTCCTTGACGTTGTCTGTCAACGACAAAACGCGTCTCAATGGCGAACGGCGTTTAACACTAGCGCCATCTACGTAAAGCATACCATATAACATCCACCTCTGCTTTGTGAAGAACTATTTGTCTCATATGCAAGTTGAATTGATGATTACTCCATCCAATTTATTTATACTTTACTGAGCCTTTAAACAAGAACAAACAACTGACCTTTAAAACATGATAACTTTTTTGTCAGTGCCTACTAACGAGCACATAAACGATCCAGCATATAATTGTTGGTACCTCCACGCTGGTTTTCACCAAGAACCTAATTTAGTGAGTGAGGACGGTAACAATAAAATATGAGCGCGTACAATACCAAAGCATATTATTTGTATACAATATCTATATATTCCAAAAACAATATACATATATTAACAACGAATGTAGTGTCGTAGATCTACGTTATATCTTTTGAATTATTTGAATTACGAATATTGAAAATATATTAGGCCTATGTCACAGAAGCGCCACTGCCAGCGCAGCGAGGCCTCGTATCTGATCGGCCGAGTTAAGCAACCGTGTCAAATCAACGCGGTCAATAGTATCATGGGTAACAATACAATATAATAAAATACAACATAGATACTCATTATTGCACACCGATATTGGATGCAAAATATAATCGCCAAGCAACAATCTGCGATCTTGTTACCATAAAGCAATATCTTCAAATGCAAAACATAGTTGACTGTTAGTGAAAAAAATTCTTCAGAGCTTCTGTAGTTCAGGTGACACTTTCAGCAATCTAAACTAGCAATCAAAGATAACGGCCATTAAAGCACGTCGGAGGCCCTCGAGGATCATAGAACCTTCCGGTACTTGTGATGTCCGCAAAACCGTCCAAATAAGGAAGTCAGACCCATATCCTTCAGTAGATCGCTGGTAGCTCAAAGCCATGTCACAATTCACCAAAAGTATAATTGCTTATAAAGTACAGTACAAATAAAAAAAAAACTTAAAAAGTACAATTATTTCCCCACGCGTTCATGGGCGATAGCAATTTTTCAATTGAACGAATCTTTGGTAATTTAATGGAGGCCAGAATATCTTTAACAATATGATACTTTTATATTGGGCCCAAGATTACTACGAGTACCGCTGACTCCTACTTAATGTCTCATCTACAAAGTTAAATATTTTATTAATTAGTAAAAAAAAAACATCCTAGAACTCGATATAGCGATATTAAAAAACGCCGGTTATGTGAACAACATACAGTACACAATTATAAATAAACGATTATTCATTTCTTATGCGTACCGCGAAAGATTGGAGTTTGCCCGCATCGGCGTTTCCATCCGATTACAGTGTGGATAACTTTAGGTCGACAGTGAATAGGTAAGTTTTTCTAAGGTAGTGCGCTTTACCATCTAAGGCTACATCGCCATTTACCATCCCGTAGAATTCTCGTCAACCATTAACTTATAATAAGTTAAGAGAAATACATGTGCCTACAGAAACATTATATTTGGTAGTTTTTTGCAGTTTCTTCTCCGGAATCGTTCAACGTAAAAACTTTGTGAAGACAAACCGACAACTAATTTAAATATTCTCAAAAGTAAGAAGAATAATATAAAAAAACTAGCAATTATTGCGGCAGGAGGTCTACGCTACCCTATGCAAGGACGTAAATATTTTAACTCCAAGCAGTATTTAAATTTACTTCCTCTATTATAATCATAATTTTTCATCGTTTAATTAAAATTCAAATGAAAAATAATTATTTACATAAACTGGTAGAATTCCGTTAACACCCTTGACCTTTAACCTGAAGAAACTTAATAAAACAATTTAAACGCTGGCAAGAAACAACAAAAAGTTCATGGATTTTCTTGTAGCTCAGCCAAAGGTTGAGGGTTGACATTGACACAAGTAGCATGCCTTGGAAGATAGCTGTGTTCTATTAAGGGCGTTACAATGAAACAGATGCACACATCACGAGAAATGCTTGCATTTATGCATACGGTATTATAACATACATACATAAATTTGCTATGAAGTACACAAGTCGCACACGTGCTGGAGATAGCGAGCAGCGGCAGTTTTCTTCGCGTATATAATATATGTTAGTATATTTTTTATTTGGGCTCAATAGTTTTAATCAGTTGGCCCGTCTGCTCGTGTGTCGGCTATTTACATTAAAAAAAACTTTTTTAACACTATGGTGTTCAAAAACGACATAATTGATTTAAATTTGTGAAATCATAACGATGAAAAATTCTGATAAAGTTGAGAGTTTAAACTAAACTTTTAACGATAATTATTTTGAATAAAAACACACAGTGTTTACTGTGGAGTTATCGAGATGCTGAGTTTTGCATTTCACATGCTCTTTCGATTTAAGCAACTTCAGAAATAACTTTGTATTTTTGCTACTGTGCTCGAGTTGACGTGCAATTGCAATTGGTCACGTGCAACTTTATTGTTGCTTGTTTCTACGTTTACAATTGTATCCGCGGTAAATGTAAGCCTACGCAAACTTTTTAGTCAGCAACACGTTCAACACACAATACACAGACCGACATTACACAACGTTAACGAGAAAGGGTAAACGTAAAACACGATTGATCTTGATGAACTACAGGGAGTCTATCTACGAATAACTTGACAGGCAGAGCGAATAAATGGCAGAGGACCTCCGAGTTAGATTAACCGCAGTTACAGAATTTATATGAAATTACTTATGGACTAAAATACCAGTCATTTGATTTTATACCTACGAGTATATTATCGCGAACATTACATTTTTTTTACTGTAACGATTACTCACGTTTTTTCTGTTTTTCGTAATATTTCCATAACCATGTAATTGGGTAATTCGAAATATGTATATTAGGTAAAAACGCAAAAATCGTATGCACACCCGTTACAGTAAAATGTATTTCAGTCATTATAATACGCACAATTGTTCTGTTCAAGGGTAACAAGTATGATTTTAAGATAACTGTGTTTTGTCAGCTGCATTTAAATTTATAGGTGGACTCCATCTTTTAGTTTGTCCGAGGTAATCTTTGGAATATCTGAGCCGTTTTTAATGAGACCTTCACTAGAAATTGGAAAAGTTTATAGAACTACAGAAAGGGTACCTTTTACTGACATATTGGGACTAGGTTTGATGAAGACCAAATCATCAATATTACCATCGTGTCCGTCACAAAACATCCCATCTTAAGTAAATACGTGTGTCCTCAAACAATGAGAAAATTTGAATTCAACAAGTACTAATGATTATGTTAAGCCTATTCAGTGATACAATGAAAGAAGGCTTGATGTACCTGTTTTTCCACAACCTTAAGTGATCATTCGAACATTCATATTCGTGTCAGAGATATATAAATGCCGCCATTGCAAAACTCATTCAATGTAATGAACGTTTTCTATATATGTATATGGTTCAGAGTGCCCGATGCGACAGCGTAGAGTTCAGCCGGGCTGCGACAGCAGACTTTTCTATCGTCTAATGAAGTAGTTATTGATTTTATATTATTAGAATTCTGGATGTCAATTACGATGGAGAAGGATGAAATATTTGACGTAAATATTATCTAATGTAATTCTACATCAGATCAATTAATTTTATATAAATAGTACAGACTGTAATGACTCTTATTATGTTAATCATAAAATTCAAAATCTTAAATTAAAAAAGACATAATGCTGATAATAATAAAATATTCTCAACTTCGAATCAACGAAGTGTTTCCGTACCTCTGTGGAAAGGTTTCTCAAGTTATAATTTTTTACGTATAAAATTAAAGACGGTTTTGCAAAAACATGGAGTGGTATAAAAAAAAATACAGGTATATTTGCAATAAAAAAAAACTAAAAATAACACTTACAATTTTAAATAAATGGGTACTAGAAATTAAATATTCGTCAAGCGCGTCTGATCGAGGCAGGGTTCCCAGAATACTGGCAGCATTTCCTCGCTGTATAGCGAGACTTATACGTTGAGCCAGGAAGCTGCCGGCTCTGGAATCTCCAGTTGCCTCGATCAAACGCGCCGACAATTCTTTCAAAAATAATTTGGCCTCGGGGCCCCAAGGACCTAACGTCTCGACTGCTACCGGCACGAAAATATATTTGTTTACGAGTTCTTTATACTTTCGGATTTTAGACCGCTCTGCCGTGGTAGCAGCTGCCGCTGGGTTGACAGACGTTCCAGCAATATGGCAGGGTACCAGAGTGTCCACGCAGGTGGAATCCCAGATCAGGCACTTACCCATCTTCCAAGGAATTGAGGTCAATCCATCTGGCCTCTTGCCATCGCTGCACAAGATCCCGCTGGGCTCTAGTAAAGAGGGGACATGGGCACTAGAAAGTGCACGGCGGATAATGTCATTGAGAGCCGCATGTCTGGAGAAGCGACCTGCGCTTCTCTGGCAAGAGAGGCCGTGGTGTGCCAGGGCATTGATCCAGGCACCACAGCAGCAACGGTGAGGCTCATTTAAGTTTGTGCCCAACCTTAGACCTACTGCTATCGACAGTGTGGTGTTGTCGAGTAGGGTGCCGATGTTGGAAGATGGGTAAGCGCTAAGCCAATGATTTGACTCTTTTTGTGAAACGGCTAATAAGCGGGATTTATCCGCAGTTGTATTACAGTACTCTAGCAGGGTGTCGTAGACAACCTTGCAAAGCTGTTGGTCCCATAGCCGCAGGGATTGTGTAGCCGAGGGAAAGTCCTCATTGCATAGAATCGACCATGAAGTTTTTGCTTCAGTTAGGCCTGAAACCTCAGTGGTAGAACCCATTGAAGGGTTGAGCATTTTCCCAACCACGAGGCTTGATGATTTGAAGACAAAAACTCAGGTAAGGATATTGCGGACACTTTCCTAACGCCAATCCCGCCAAACCGAATAGGTACAGACGCCTGTTCCCAAGTGTGTCCATCCATTTGGCAATTTAAAACTTTACTAGTGGTACTTTCGATATGTCGTCAAGTTTACACACCAAGTTTTCGTGTTTCCAAAGTTGTGTGCAACGAAGAACATATGTAAATTTGGGTACAAACAAGCAAAATCGAATCATGTGTAATGCCATGTGGGCACTGATTAAATTAAAGTAACTTATTTGAGGTTCAGTTTATAGTATCAGGCGTTACTTTGCGGAAATTAATTGTCATTAAATTAGTATTCATTTACTTTGCAACAATCCGCAAGCACAATGTATGATGGTATATACTTCTATATGCATAGAACCTTTGCATTTTTACGAAACATCTGTACGAAGTGGGTATGGCGTAATCAGATGAAACTTCACACTTTTCACGAGATCGCTAGAAGTAGCCGTTAAGTTTTTAGTTGTAAGCAATATAAAGTTCTATTTTTTTTTAATAATAATTAAAGAACATCAACAATTGTTATGTCTCGCAACGTCACGCTTGCCCACCAGTTGGTTGATGTAAAGACGGAAAAAATACAACATGTTTCAATTACAACGTTAGTTACTACCTATAATACCAAATAATAACCTTACAACCGACAAATTATTGCATACTTAATGACTAACCTCAAACGGTCATTATACTTCATGCTTAGGTATCGCAGTATGATACAAAGAATATAGTATTTAATAAATGATGTTGAACTTTAGAATCGATCATATTTGTATGATGATTCAGTGTACAGTAAAAACAATGATACAATTTTTATAAGCGACCAGTAATCCACCCTCAATTTCGTATCAATTTCAAAGGTTAAATCTTTGGAAAATTTCGCGTGAATAAATCCATTTAGCGGCATGAAAACATCCTACAGTACGACCCACATAATATAAGTTTCGAATATACCAGAAATCATCGGAATTAATTCATCAATAACACCTAATGTTATACGCGCAGAGACAAATAATAGTCTACATATATTAAAATTACCAAAAAATATTCGGTGTGTAGTTTTGGCCCCGTTACAATTTTGTTAGTAATCTAGATAAAATATTCTATAAATATAGTGTATTACAGATAATATTAATATTTTATAATACATACTAAAGCCAATTACAGAGGATATCTACACCACGATACAATACGACCCCTTGGCGCCCCTTTGCGAGGGTCGGTGTAGAGAACCGTTTAATGAGTGTCCCGTAAGTCACATATACCCTGTACCTTATTGCGAAGGCAACCTTGACGTCAATTTATATCATCTCGCCCTGAACCAACACAAGGTTATCTTATTAGAGACAAGGAAAACCACAACGCTATCGGACAAACGAGATTCTTAATGGCTGTAATTATCTAAAGTACAAAGTTACAATTCCTTAAATGCGTTTTAATATAATACTCCCTTCGTTATACTTCGTCAGAAAACTCAAAATATTTACAAATTGTCCCACTGCTGGGTTCGGATCTCTTCCAACAATGCATCCATTAATGGCAAGTATTTGAGGTCTTAGTCCATCGCGCTGTCCGAGTGCGGATTGCTAAGAGTACATACACCATTGAGAACATTACGTGTAACTCTCAAGTGTACATTTGCTGGCGAATTCCTCGCTGTATCCCTTTATCGAAACAAGTGATCATTTATAATGGGCCCATAATTAGAAAACTTGGGAAATGCGTGCAGGATTCAAACTCGGTTGCGCAGACAAATTTTTCAACTACTAATCATCTGTCACTGCTCAAATAGTGTAATGTGAGTATTACAGCTATGCACACTAAATTTAGTAGTCGTCACGACAGAATAAGCCGATGTAGTTAGTGAAGGGCCCGCTCTGACACTAACATCCACCGAACGGATAAGTACATAAAGTTATATACTTGAAAAACTCGTTTTAAGGAAATATTAGGTAGGATATGGTATGAACGTTCGAAAGGTCGAATCGTGTAGACTATGAGAAATAGTAAATGCGGAATGCATGCATGCAACAGCAAAGAACATCCGATAATACACATTTATCTGTCGCAACAAAAATCGACACTACAAATATATCCTGCCACAACACGAGACCTGGTACTATTTAGCGAATGAATGAAATAATAATATTTATTTGAAGTTGGTTTTTACAAACACATTTGGAAAGTCTAACTCTCCGCCATCGCTTCAACAAATCCCTGCCTTGAGTGGTCTCGGAAGTAGCAGCAAGAAACTACCAAGGAGTTTTTTCATACTCACAGTTACAAAAAGCACTTACTACTTACGGCAATATATTAAACTCATGTCCAAACAGTTTTATGTTTGGAGCGATCGTCTAGTTTGAAATAACCTTTCTTCATAAGAATGCTTTTGAAACATTGTTGTAAATCTGTTAAAAACATTATATAAATATCAAATATTTAAATTATTCTTGAAATATGGTTTTCCGTTTTATTTTTTCTAATAGCTCTATACATAAATACATTTATATTCTCTCTTCTTTCATAATCTCCGGCTTAGTGGCTAAGTAATCAATCCTTGTGTGAAAATCGGCAATGCCCCTAACTGCCAATGGGGCCACAAGATCGTAAACTTGATTACAAAAAATTACTTAGTGCATATCGAACCACGCACAATGGAACTAAGTGGACTAAACCATGTAAAATAATTGCTCGTAATAATATATATCCTTAAAAGTATTCAACACTTTCGAAATAATATTTGTTAAAGTGTAAAAAAATTGTGGGATTACTGAAATACTTTTAAAAACTTTATCGTTCATAGTTCAAAAGTTAGAAAGGCACTATTATAAATAATTCAGTGGAACGTCACTAAACCATCACTAACAACTTTATTAGTAATTTTACGATGTAGTCTATGTAGCAATTCGGATTACAACTAGGTACTTGCATAATCTAATACCAGTAATGTGTCAGTAAAATGGATGTTACATAATGTAACTGAAAATATTTGTTTTTAATTTGACTACGGAATCATAAAAATATCACTACCAGCCAGTGGCATCATCATAAGCAGATCAGATTAGTTGTTACGTACAATAAAAATGATTCTGATGACCTGGTTGTTACCAAATATAAAGTTTATGGTTGTATCAACTCTTACACCTTCAACCATCTACAAATATTAATTTTGTTGCACAAATATATGTAAATGATGGAAAGAGAAAGAAGTAGTTTACACTGTCTAATGTACAGCCAATTTATTGCAAAATGGTAAGTATGTTCGCACGCGTAGCTGACGAGCGCTGGTGAAACACATGACGAGATGTCCGTAAGGCAACTCATCTATTTATTTATTGGTCGAAGTGTAGATAAAATTGTTGTGTATTATTTTAACATTTAAATACGAAATCAAGAAAATGAAGGCTGTACAATGCATCAAAATCAATGTGTCAGAGTCTTGCTTATTATTATGTCAATTCGGTTACCTGTGTCTGCAAATTACTCATTGAATTACAAGCCGTCAGTACATTGATATTAATATTTTTTTTGCTTTAATAATTCTGGCAATCGTATCTACGCTTCCGGAGTCAGCGTATGGGCGGGTATGTGGGACTCGCGGAATAGAATAACCATTCAAACCGACCGGTATTCTACTCTCGTGCTATTAAACGAATGCAATGAGTTAGAAGTTATAAATCTGGGGCATTAAACAGCAATTCGCTTACTGAACCCCTCAGTCATTAGCGAACTCTAATTAAACGCATTACACTCCACAAATTGGCCGCGTGACCTACTTCGATTAGCGCATTGATACGATAACGAGGATCCGGTTCGATAGTTCATTCACGAGCCGTGCAGGTAATACTTAACAGTTACGGAAACTGTAAACAAACATTTGATCACTTTTATTATTGAAAACGCAGTGAAGCAATGTTCCCGAGTTGCTTGCAAGTATCGCACACGGCTAATTACGCCGTTTACGCAGATACCGTGAAGCTGCTTGAGCGTTTCAAACATTTCAAAATCGGTTTGATACTACAGAGGTGCAAAAGTATATAGGACTAGTAACTGAAAAAATTAGTAACAATCTACTATTGTGGTATTGCCAAGTTACAAGGAAGAATGATTCTCGTGTTGCAAGAAACGTATTGAAAGTAACAAGAGAAGAGAAGAGAAAAAACCAAAAGAAGGTGAATGCAATGTGATTTATGAGCGAAGAGTGACTGCAAGGTGAATGGAAGAATAAGATATGCTGTTTAGACTCCAAATTATGGGGTAAGAAGAAGACAATCTTAAGAGTGCAGATCAAATATGGTCAAAAAAAGAGTGCGTGAAAGTTAATTATTAATATCATTATTATTAAAATAAAACATTTAAAAAAGTTTTGCATTAGTTGTCTAATAATAAGTTACGCACGCTAGTTTAAATTGCACCTGAACATAAAACGTAACAAGTGGTATTATAATCCAAAGTCGCCGACGGTGCTCAACTTCGATCATGACAGGATGTATTTTTACTCAAAATGATCCAGACAGAACGGTGATTTTATATATACATAAACAGTGCGTACGTAATTAGTACGTCATGACAGTATGAAGAAATATAAGGCCAAAATTTGTAACGTGTAAGAACATTTGTACATTGTACTATCTAGTATCGGTCTGGGAACTTAAGTCAGATGTTTCTGAAATGTATTTGCTTTAAAAACTTTTGTTTTGGTGTGAAATGTATTATAACCTTACAAATGTACAAATGAGGAATGCCATTTCATTACTCAAGTCGCAATTTTAATAACAACTTTTAAAATAATTACAGTCCTGTCTAGGATTATTGTAAAACATCCATGTACTGGCCACTGACACTGCGAGAACTCATCTATCTGCTTCCTCCGCAATAGAAAACCCTCATGTTATTTTTTTTTCGGACAAAAAAATAATAAACCGTTGCCTAATAACCACATAAGGGAAAAAATACAATTAGGTCAATACTATCTATAAATAAACCAAACAGTTCAAGAGTAATAACAACAAAAGCACGTACTAAAGTTTCACAGTTTCACATGTCAATGAACCATGGTCACTCCCAGAGATAATCGGGCGGGGGCAAAGACAAGAACAAACGATTCATAATACAATTGATAATGAAAATGTATACACTGTTAGTGAACACTAACATCTCAAATGGGCTAAATCTAATTAAAGTTCAACTAAGGAAATCAATGATGGTGTAGGAACAATATTATATTGAAAGCCGTCGGTGGCCTAAAATGTATATCTACTCAATAAGAAAACACTTCTTAACATAGGGCACACCGACCAGTTGAGATCAATACTTTGACAAACTTATCCTCCTTATATATATATATATATACAACACGTACATATATATAAACGGTTAAGTACAGATATATTTATATAGAAAATCATGCATCCATTTGACTGTAAAGGTGAAATTCGCACAATTTAGTAGAATAACCGAACTTTCTCTTCGACTGCAACGACATCATCAAAATCTAAAATTAAACACGTTTCTCAATTTTAAATTAGTGACATATATTTTTTGCTACTTCGCATGAAATATTAGTATTCTATATGTTTCTTTACGCTTCGATGGTAATTTAACTATTATTATTACATTTCGTTACAAAACTATAACAACAAAGTACAGAATTAAAGGTAAAATTTTAATCATCGTCAATCAATGTTTCGTGAGTCAAACACATCGATGGCGAAAATGACGTAAATTAAGTAATGAATTAAAAGGATAAGTACATGAACCAATCATTACATTTAAAACAACTCGGAACACGTTAATAATGAAGTTTTCCAACTGGCAACAGACATTCTTAGAAATGTACGTTGAAAGATTTCAACGTTGCTGCAATACGAAATGTTTGAGGAGTTTTGGTGTGACGCAAAGCAGAGCCCACATATTTGGCATAGTTCAGTGAATTTCGAAACACACCTGAACGTGTGGAACGTAGAAATCTTTATGACTTAGGTGGTTAAGTCAATAATTTAAAAAAATATATGCCGACAAGAAGAAGAATTACAGTGATATAAATCTCCTAAACGAACAAACATATTATTTCTTTATGGATAAAACCATTAACAAAGAACAGTTCGTTACAAAGATAGGAGAAACGACTGAAAGAAAGAAAAAAATTGTGGTTAGCAACGAAATTTTAATAAGTAGATACTAGAACAATAATTTCACACCCGAATAAACTGTCGCTAATCCGTCCTAACTCCGCTTATCGATAACAATTTACAAACGACATGTCTGATAGCGCTCACGGCTAGATTATTCACATTCATAGTTATTAAGTATAATAAAATTTCATTCTCAACAGTGCTACTTTAGCTTTGAGAAACCGTAGTTCAAATTAAATAACGTTTAGCAATTCATGCAGATATATGCCCGTTACAATTATTGATACCTTCATGTAAAAAAAGAGACTACGAAAATTAGTGAATGAGACAATAAAACATAAGTCTAAATGGTACACAAAGACAACGTATTTATTAAACACCTTTTCGGAGATAAGATACGGGTACATCGTCAGCCATTAAACGATACTACACGAATGTGTAAAGGTGTGTTGTTAGACTTAAGTTTTAGTCATATGAAGGGGAAGAGTAAACCCCAATAGCTACTCCGAGAAAAATAAAATATTCTGTCATATTGAAACAGTGTTCGCTCACCACTGCACGTTTATTGTGCTGTCAAACAGATAATTATGATAATTACCATACATATGACAAACAAGGACCGTTAATCTTTTATACAAATGTAAACTTAAAAATTAGATAATTAGTTTTACATTCGTCTGTAATTCTATTTTTTACAAATTAATATTAATTTTAACATGTTAGGAATGATTTCCACCACCAACAATGATATCACTTCATCGCATATTCAGATACATAAAAAATAATTTAACAAAAAAAACGACTTAATTTTGAAGAAAGTGAATTTCTTAGTTACATCTCCACTGGGAATTCAAATTTAACGGGAACCAAACAGGAAGTGTACCGTCTCAAATAAAAAAGGACATTTCCAAACCGGTTAGCAAATGACGGGGTTCTGATATAACAAATATAAAACAACAATACAAACAAATTGAGAGCCACCTTTTTGGAGGCGTATAAAAAGTGTTTTATAGTAGTTTCCTTAATGAAACGATACAATACAATTCGTACATGCGGAATTTTGACATAACTTAATCAAGAGTCATTTTCGGACCATGATTTATCAATGATTGGCTGAAAATTCTTTACATTCGACATTTCCTTGTACTTTGATAAACAACTTTTATTTCCTGTCCTCAGTCAAAGTCAAAATGTCATGAAATAATTACCAAGGAAACAACGTAGCCTTCTTGACGTTATGTTGAAACAGATTGATGTAAACCAAATTACTCATTCAGGATTTTATACAAATATATATATATAAGGGCCACTTACTTATATCCTGTTAAAATGTTTAACAGAGTCGATTTGCCGGCACCAGACGGACCCATGATGGCCGTCAGCTCACCGGTCCGAAGTCTCCCGGAGACCGATTTGAGGATCATCTTCACATCTGGCGAGATAAAAAAACTATATTAAACTACAAAATCGTTCAAAAAGGCTTCAGAGTGATCGCTGACATCTAGCTGAAAAGAAACAAATGCGTGTGTGACCTACTTCAAGTAATAAGAGAAGAAAAGAGACCGTTTAACATTAGAAGATGTGCATACATATTATAATTACACAATCTTAATTAATTATAATTTTTGAAAATACTATAATCAAAATACCGTAATAGGTAAAACTAATATGTAAAAAATAAAAATTAAACCACTTATAATATTAACATAAGTTTGAAAACTATGTAGCATCGCTGTTGCAACATCGCTTAAATAACTTCCACTTGGCATCGTTGGGGGCTAGACAACCACAGCATTGATTTTCAGTGGGGCAAGAAAAAAGTTTTTTTATGTAAATATCCGACAAACGCGCAGACAGGCCACCTGATGGTAAGTGGTCACCGTCAGAAGGTAAGTACACCGATTACCAAAAAGAAGGTAAGTCGTGAAATTGAATACCTATATGAAATGGCCAACAAACAACCAGATTTTGGTGTAACGATTAACAAAATATCACCGACGGTACACCAATCGGAATACGTAAAAATTATTTCACGATTGATTCTAGAAAAATGGGTGGTAGTTAGCCAGATGGCTGAAAACCCTACAAAAATGCATAGGTAAGTACTTTCAAGATTTGACTGGATGGTAAATAATCCTTGCAACCTCCAACAGGAGATCGTCCGTTGTTCTGCAGGGTACACATCAGGAGAAGTTTACTTGCGCTCTGTGACGAATGAAGCTTCTTGAATAATGAAATTTCATCTCCTATATTATTACACGATTGTTACGAGTACACATATATAGTTTTATATTAAACTTAAACTTTTAACCATCGAATCATGAACAATGTTAATATGGACACCAAACTGCGGTAAGCTAAAGAAACACTGGCAAAAATACCCGTTAATTCGAGCCAAATAACTCAAATTCGAGATTTCAAATTCTATCCATGTCTTTAATTTATTTTATATTTGGAATGTAGAAAACTTATACTAAAGCATTTTGAATGGAATATATCCACACACTAATATATTCAGTGAAACATAAGTCACAAAAAGTAAACGATGCCTGTACAGAATTGTATCCTTCGCGCCACAACACATCATGGCCTGATGCTTGATATAAGCTTATAATTTGAAAGTTTTGCTACACTAAACAAGACATATCAAATTTCATAAAATAACCACATTTTTACCCTTGACGTTCCTAACAAAATTAGAGAAAAGAAGAATTTTTTTAAATTCAAACTAAAACATACACATGTGTAGCGTACGTTTTTACTATGTGGCGTCAAAATGGTTCAAACATCCTAGACATGCTAAGAATGATGATTGTCCCCTCTGAAGAAGAGTTTGCCATTCCTCAACAGTGGCTTTCCGAAAGTTACAAGTTACGCGTGAGTATAGACGATGTTATTCTGGAACTCATTTTGCTTTTCTGCAGGATTCAGTTGTACCCTACAAGTACGGGGTACAAGTTAAGCGAACGCGCTGGTTAACCCATACAAAGATAAGAGTTGCGCGAGCGGTGTACTAAAACGAACCCTGCATCAAAACGAAATTTATGGCAATGAAAGGGGCAAATCGTATATGTTTGCTACTAAAATGTCTCTTACACAGCGATCCTTGGTAACTACAAAGTCCGTACAAGCTCCCATACATTCCATCCGCCGTTTACTACCTTATTAAAATTTGGGACTTATTGTAACGCCTCCCTTTTCGTCTCTGCCTACTTTAAATTCGATTTACAAGAATTCGGCACTCATCGCTAAACTACACTCTCCAAAGCTCTCCAAAGTTTCAGCGATGGTAGGCCTTAAGTTCTTGGGCTGTGGTGGGCACGAATATTCCCTAGTCATATTTTTTTAAGCTCCTCTGAATATTGACTATTGAATATTGACTAATCTCACTTACCGACAATCAGTAGGTCGGTACTGGTAGGTCGCGAATTATGACTAACACGAAACTACATAAAAAGGTAATTTGTAAAAACTTGATATGCTCTAATTGATCTGCCTTGTCCTCGTCTTTTAACGATAGCGCCAGTTTCGCTGTATCTCTTTCTGGTAGAAAACTCTGGAGACAGTTTGATAGTTTTCGTTATTTCATGCGCATTACGGCTGGCCTGATAATTTCCACCAGAGTTAACTCTGGCACGGTGAAGTATTAAACGTTAGCAATATCGAAACAAAAAATAACAATCACTTCTTTTAAACACATACTCGAAGTTACGAATAATTCAAATCAAAACACGAATAATAGAAAGAACGGTAATAACCTATTTTTGTCATTTAAAATTAATGTACTTTACAATTTAAAAAAACCGATTTCAAAACACAAACTATTCCAGAATAAATTAATAGGCAATATAAAATGTAACAAAAAAATCCTTTCCAATAAAAAAAGAATCGTCAAGATCGGTTCGCCCAGTCGAAAGTACAACATGTACAAGTGTCGTAACAAACATAAAAAAAATACAGTCGAATTGAGAACCCTCGTGCTTTTTTAAAGTCTGTTAAAAATTAACATGTAGCCATGTTTTAAAATAACAGAAACTTTTTTTCATGTTCCGCTCATTTTACCGGTAGGTATAATTATAATCTATAATACACTGGTGATTTCAACGACATTAGAAAAAAACCATGAAGTATGAACCGGTTACACAACAATTTTAAAGTTACACGATGTGAGCGATCCACGAATGCCTCATGTTGATTATCATTTGTCTGACGTTGTGATTAACTTAATTGAGATCAAATTCTATTCTACGTATAATCTAAATGAATAAGATTAAGTCATTATTGAATTATAATTTATCATATATGCATACATAAAAACAAATAAATAAATGTAAATAAATAAATTTAACAAACAAGCAAATAAATAAATACAAATAAAAAGAAAAGTGAAGTGAAACAGAAATATGAAAGTTAAAGAAAGCATATTTATTAGCAATAATAGTATTAGCTAATATAAATATAAATAATAATAATAGTATTAGTATTTATAATAGCAATAATATACCAGTGTATACTAGTGTGTCACTACTGCTTCGATTTACCATA
>PDGT01000043.1:3100810-3112541 GCA_003671415.1 Megathymus violae
CGCACATTAACACAATAAAAAAAGAATCATCAAGATCGGTTCACCCAGTCGAAAGTTCTGAGGTAACAAACATAAAAAAATACAGTCGAATTGAGAACCCTCGTGCTTTTTTAAAGTCTGTTAAAAATTTACATGTAGCCATGTTTCAAAAAAAAACAGAAACTTTTTTTCATGTTCCGCTCATTTTACCGGTAGGTATAATTATAATCTATAATACACGTTATGATTTCAACGACATTAGAAAAAACCATGAAGTATGAACCGGTTACACAACAATTTTAAAGTTACACGATGTGAGCGATCCACGAATGCCTCATGTTGATTATTATTTGTCAGACGTTGTGATTAACTTAATTGAGATCAAATTCTTTTCTACGTATAATCTAAATGAATAAGATTAAGTCATTATTGAATTATAATTTATCATATATGCATACATAAAAACAAATAAATAAATGAAAATAAATAAAGTTAACAAACAAACAAATAAATAAATACAAATAAAAAGAAAAGTGAAGTGAAACAGAAATATGAAAGTTAAAGAAAGCATATGTATTAGCAATAATAGTTATTGTATACCAGTGTATACTAGTGTGTCACTACTGCTTCGATTTACCATAATGCAGAGCTAACTTAAGGAACAAAAACTGCGAGCAACGCAATCAATATCGATCAAGTTAAAATTTAACAACCGGATCTAAACCGAGGAGATATAATCTAAAAGTTATGAATGATTTCAATCAACCAGTAGCCTGATTCACTTTTGTTGAATAAACCAGTGGATTAATTTTTCTTTTCTTGTTCGGATACACAAATCAATCGGATTGAGAAGTAATGGTCTCAACATTGCTATCATCTACGAAAAAATCCATCCATCAGTATCCAGATACATCTTACAACTCTATTTATACGGACAGATTCCGTGATGAGTTAATTTGAATCATGTGTGCACAGGATATGCCCAGATTTCATGAGCAATCGAGACTATTGTCGGACATAGATCGCTAGTTTTGACAACACCTGTCGACATCGATAAATATTAAAACACAATTTTGTACATAGAATAAGCTACAATCATATTTAGTAACTGAATACTTATAATCTAATTGATTTTCTAAGTCATCTCAGGTTGCTTATCACAGCCGCTTGAATACCGGCAATACAGAAAAACACGGTTTTTCAATTAGCGGTGAAGGATGCTATATGTTATGTAATCATCAGAAACAGCTTGATAATAAGTCTACGCGAAAATAACACTCCGTTCAGTGATAATGTCGTCGATCGGGCACTATCGTGACCAGTGCCCTTACCGATTAAATAAGTTATGATTACCAATTGGACGACGTAGTTAATTGCATGGTGCAAGTATAATCACTAACCGAAGACAGACAAAGTATAAACATGCGAAGATACCAGTGTAATCACGTTTATAAACGCTTCTCAGAGACTCTCCATGAACAGTTACGAAATTACTAGTGATTAATAATGTGAACAATTCCTTCCCGTAAATGATGTTTATACGAATAGGAAAAACAATATCGAAAGAGTGTAAATATTTGTATTAGTCAGTGGCGCTCCACTACCACAGCTGGGCCATTTTTCAATCAATTTAAAGAAACAAATCACAAATCAAACCAATCATCAAATCGAAAATAAATATTCGCAAAAACGATGGTACGAGATAGAAGATCAGGTCGGTCCCCCCAGCGGTGGCAGATGCTCCGTGACACTAATTGAGTGTCACGCCGATATCTGCTATCCACCGTTACGTCTGTTTGGATAACTAAATGATTTTATTATATTACTAAGCACGAATAAGTACCTCGTTAACAATATTTACACAGAATCGAATGGTAAATAAAATTGTATATACAAAATAGTAATATAATACAAAGTTTAACCACATATTTATTGCATTTGGCACCGAGTGTCAATAATAAATGTTTGTCACTTGAATGCCAAATACAATGAATATTAATTATTTTGTATAGTATTTGGTAAAAAACGATGCAAGACTAGCCCGATAAAATTTAGATATTTTAAAGCTAAAGCATAATTGGAAAAAATATATTGTAAACGCAAATTTTTTTTTGAGATTTTGCTCTTTCGGGTCTTTGGATTTTTACCGTCTCATAGTAAAAATAGCTTAGGGTAAAGAGTTGTCCTACCCTGGGTTCGAGCTAACCTATCTGCCGAACAGCGATCAATGCTATGACGATCTGTGCCTCGTATTAAGGTTCGCTGGGCTCCATATTAGTTCTAGTAGGGCCTGTACAGTTTAATCCAGACGATTTTCACGCGTGTTGGTAGGTATTTTGATTCGCCTGACTAGCCACCACCCTTCTTCCAGTTCGATTGCAGTGTCGGAAAGACAGTAATAAGCGAGTTTCCCGCTTCCATTGGGCCGTCTGTCGCATCAACGCGTCGATGATGCCTTTGGTGTGACCACTTAACACCAGATTGTGTGTGAAAATAAAAAAATACGTAACAATTTAGAAAAATATGAACTTAAGGTGGTGGTGTTAAGACCTAGTAATTTTTCAAGGCAACAATACAACTTAAAATCCACAAAAACTTTTATATTCTAACAAGACTGATGAACTAATTCCTCGCGTACAATTAAGACTTACATACATAAGTGAGAGACGTGCTGAAATTAATAATAAAAATATTAAACAATGACATGAATATGTAAGTATTGCAGGAAATTAACGACGGATTCATATTAGATGAATGTATATTTGATGAATAAATTCCACTAGGGCTCAATACACATGAAAGTACAGATGTCTGACTTCCGAGATTTGACTTCTGAGATGCCTTTCCGGGGGACAGCCTAGGTCCGTTCGGTCAGTCAGCGAGTAGGGTCACCAGTAACTGGTCTAGACTGTCGTCACGTTATAACATAATTCTGTATGGAAACTATTCATAACTGAACAGGTTTATTATAGACCGTTGACGAAACTTGTAATCCTTGGTTAATGGACCGTTGATCGACCGGTACTGGTTTCCCTCAAATCTGGTGGCCGAGTCGAATGCAAAGCAAACACTGCTATAACAGCTTTTTAAGTATTAGGTATTGGATAATAGTTATTTATGCAACTATTGTGTAATAAGGGGTATTAAAACACGAATGTGTGTTTATATCACATGAGTGTTTTAATACCTAATTATCAACAGTTGCATACGAGACTTTGTCTCTACTCCCATGCTTTAAATCCTCTATAAAAGTTTCTGAAACAGTTAGCTTACTGCTAACATTAAAACAGCCCGTCTTAATAAATAATCTTATATCATCCAATACTGAGTATATACAAATAAACTAAGTATTAATGAAATAATTATTTATTGTAGTAGTAATTTATATTTTGTATAGTAACACATTTTTGTAACACTTTTGCTCATTTTTTGTAAGCAAAAAAAAATATCAAAGAAAAATGACGGGGATTCGAATTACCTACTTTTTTTTACGGCGCACGGTGCTTGTAGTGAAACGCACGTGAATGAAAACGTTCTTTTTTTTAAATTCATACAGATGTTCTTTTTTTTTAAATTCATGGAGATACCACACATCGAGCAGTAAGAATGAGGCTGTCTGTTGAGTTAAACCCTTTGCACAGAAGGGATCGAAAAGAAACAAGGGAGTGTTATAATGAAATTCAGTACAACATTATATCATCCGTTTGGATGATATTATGGTTATTATGTCATTGGGTGTTTTAATGTTGGCAATAAGCTAACTGTCTCAGAATCTTTTATGGAGGATTTAAAGCATGGGAGTAGATTAAATCTATTTTTAAAATGCAAAAAAGCTATACGAACGCAAATTAATACCCTAAAATTAATTTTTATATATAACATCATTTTATTATGATAATAATTATTACCGGTTCAGTACGTCTTACTTTTTACGTGCACGTTATTTGACTTAAGGTACCTAAACTACCTACCACATAGCTCAAACATAAACATAAGCGTGCAATTAAGAAACGTTTATCTGCGTGCGAACAAAACATTTTTTTAATCTAGAATATCTAAAAATACACGTTTTAAGGTAAAAAACAAAGTTTTTCCAGGCTTTATTGTACTGGTAACATAACCCGGAATGAACTATAAAATGATTTTATTTACAACAGGTCTGCGATTTGACACTTGGATGCTAATACAATTAACGTGCGGGAGTCAAAGTCCTATCGGATTTTTTAAATACATGTCATATTTCTCAAGGTACGGCGCTACGTTCGATGCTTTTTACCTGGCGCTCGCGATTAATGAAATGAATGTTATAAAGTTCAAATATAATCATTTCCCGGCCCTCATTCCAATCTCTTAGAGTCGGCACCGTGTGTCCTTTCCTTCCATACATCTTTATTGTTCGTCATCTCAGTGCACACATCATTAATCTTCATACGTCTTCCCCACAGTCCATCCAACTCTTCTTCGGTCTTCCCCTTCTCTAATTTCCATCCCCTTCCGTGCTCAGCATCCTTCTGGTCACATGACATTCCTCCCTGCACATTGCCTGCCCATACCATATTATAAAGTTTAAATAGAAGAACATAAATCCTTCAACTATTAGTGTTCTGTATAACGACATAGTTGCATGCGATTTTCAGGCGGAACAAGATGTTCCTTACATCCTTCTCTCACAACAGGAAGGAAACAGGCTCCATTTACATACAATTACATTATTACATTGATGAGTATTACAATGCATTGACTGAACAAAACGACGCATACAAGGAACTCTCCATTAAAAACAATCTCATGCTACCAATAAATACTGACACGGCTGAAGCGCATAGGGTTGCCTATTTTTATTTAAAGGAAGTTAAATATTTCAGAAATGTCAAATTAGTAGAACCGTATTTTAAAAAGTACAGTATCTATTAAGCCACTAAAACAGTAATTATCTTCATCGTTTAAGCTGGCTGTAGAATAAGCGTTAGAACAAATGAAAGTACGATGAAATTAACCATATTTCCTAATTTTTTACAGTAGTTTAAAGTATATATATATATATATATATATATATTGTACAATTGGCAACCCTTAGACTCACGTACGTACACCAAACCAACAATTTTCCTTCGAAAAAAAAAATTCAAGTGTGACAAAATTATGGACTAATAGGTAAACGGACAGATAAACTCACAGGTGCGCGGGTACATAGAAACAGGGGAGATGATTTATCGGATGCAGAAGGATTCATCAAATATAGGGAACGCTAACAAATAATTTTACAAATACACTTATAATTATAATGATTATAATGTAAGTAAGAGGACGTAATAAAATGCGATTTATGTTACATTAGAACTAGAATTGACACAGATGACATTAGATGGTATTATAATTTGAAAACGGTAATCGTAGCAGACGTGGGGTTACCGAACTAATTAGAATAACTAGTATTTCTCCTAATAGTTACAATATTGCATATTAAAAATATTGTTTGTTTTTTACATTGGACTTGAATGGAAGCAGCCGAATGTTGATAATAACGTTTAATATATTATTTTCAAGAACAGCAAAAGCCCCCGCTTCGCTTCAGAATACTTACACTTAGAAACAGAATCTGCGTTATTTTAGGGTTTAGTTTTTCTCGTTCTGTTTTTATTCATGGACGGATTGAAATGAAACTTTAAGTATTAAATAACGCTGATAGCGATAACCAATACCAAAACCATAACGAAATCGAATAAGCCGATTCTGAAATTAGCGCACACAAACGCACAGACAAACAAACGCAAATAAATATCTAATAATTATCGTTGGGTTCTATTGCGTTAACAAAGGCCCTTATTAATATTTTATATCGTATATCCTTCATATACGGAAAGCGCGCAGATAAAATTTTACTATAGCCGAAACCGTAACCGAATCCGTTAAAAAGTTTCGGATAGTTTCGAATACGGGCAAAATCTAACTAAAACACGTTATGTCCGGATTTCACCGGCCGAGACGATACACTAGCAACGTCCGCTCTATCTTTAGACAGTTTTTATTATTTAATTTTCAAGGCCAGTTTATTGTTCTGTGATTATAATACCACATAATACCTAGAAATAAAGTCAAACTCGGTAAAATATTATTCATAAATCCGTATCCATATCCAGATCCAAAATTTCATATCCATAACATCCCGAATAAGTGACCAACTACAGAACTACAGAACTAAGCGAACTGATTTAATGCTTGAGACGAATGTACATAATTTTATGTTGTATTGTCTACATTTATGTATGTTTATAATCTATATTACATCATTCACAAATTTATTATTTTCGGTAGTGCTGTCTCGGAATCGATCCTAATAAATACATCCCGGTGAGCAGTGATAGCTCAGCGGTTCGAACGCAGGTCTCTCGCACGGGGGACGCAAGTGCGTATCCTGCACGCATCTCTAATTTTTCAAATTATGTGCGTATTAATTATCACTTGGTTCGTTGAACGAAAACATCGTGAGACAACTCGGATACCTGAGAGTTCTCCATGATGGTCTCAAAGGTGTGCGAAGGCTGCCAACCCGCACTTGGCCAACGTGGCAGACTATGGCCTGAACCTTTCTCATTGAGAGGAGATCCGAGCCCAGCAGTGAGACGATATGGGTTCTAATTATGATGATAATGATGAAATACATCCCAGTGTTCCTTTCTTTCTGTATTTGACAATGGGCACGAAAGATATCTTGTTTTATCGTATTTTAACAATTTTAACAATATTTCCCCTTTTCCTTCTGCCATCATTCATACATCATATAAATAATGAGCCCGACTATCGTATCGTATCGTATCGTATCGTAAAATAAAGTAGGTACCTATTAACAATGAAAAATGATATAAATTTTCAATATTATGTAAGGTAGTAACTAACGAAGCAATTTATCTTCCTTAATTATTATCCACTATGAGAATGAATTAACTTGAGGAAAACACGACGTGAGATACCGTGGGTACTATCATAATTCTACGAATTCTGCGAAGGCATAAAAAATATATACTCTGATCGAATACGCTTCAAAGTTATAACATTTGCGAAAGAGTATCAAGAAATTTGAGATACGTAATAGGGCTAAACTAAGGGCTTCTGAAATGTGGATCTACAGAAGAATGCTTAAAATTAAATGGAAAAGTAGAATAGCGAATGTCAAAGTTTTACAAATAATGGAATAAAGATTTGGAAATTGTGAAAACCGTTAAGAAAAGAAAACAGCCTATTTTGGACATATATACAGGAACAATAAATTTAATTTAATAAAATTAATAATTGAAGGCAAAATTCAAGGAAGTAGAGGTTCAGGTAGAAGAAGAATCTCATGGATTAGAAATATAAAGGACTGACTGCGGGTTAAAAACACAGATGAGCTAGTTCATATGACTGTTGATAAAGAGACGTATCGACAAATGGTCGCCGACCTCCTTGATGGAGACGGCACGTGAAGAAGATTGATGAATACAAAAAACAGTGGGAGTAGGGGGAGAGAGTAGAGTGGTAGTAGAGTACTAGGGGAGGCCTATATCCAGCAGTGGACGTTATATGTTAATAGATAGATATATAGAAAGTCACTAGATACCCAATGTGTTCGATAGAATGCGAACTATGTACTTAGACGTACCTACTTATGTATGTACAAAATAAGTGTATTAAAACAAAATTCTCCTTGCAAGTACTACAAGTGTACCACGATGTATATACCTCTGACAATGGCGTGTGATATACAAAATATACTATTATGAGAAATAATCATTCCATTTTTAATTCCTTTTAAATTTATAAGGTAAAATGTATTAAAGAAATTGGTGTTGTGAGGCTCAACCGCTAATATTACTCTGTTAAAGAACTCGTTAAAGATGTCAACATATTTACTATTGTGTCACAATACATTTGTGATAATAATTTATGTACGTTAAAAAATACTCTTATAGTTATCTTAAGCAGAGTAATGTTTACAACAATACTAGGTAAAAGGCTAAACCAGTACGAAATTTCAGACTTAGCAAATCTGGTGCCTTTTTCACGGGTAGAGATAGTTGTGTAGATATATATAAAACAATTCCGTTACAATTGATGGAAATGCCATAGTCCAAACTCAAGTCGAAAACATTCCGATGAACAAAGGTCATTACAAACTAGATGATTACTGTTAAGTTAAAACTTTTTGGACATAAATTTAATTAAAGCCATGAGTAGTAGAAAGTGTGTCATGTGACCATGTATATAAGAAAAAAACTCCTTGGTAGTCACTTGCTGCTTCTTCCGAGACCGCTCACGGCAGGGATTTGTTGAAGCGATGGTGTAGTTTGACTTTCGAAATGTGTTTGTAAAAACCAACTCCAAGTAAACATTATTAATTCATTCATAACAATATGAGTGTACCAAGCTTTCTAAAGGGAATAACTATAAATTCCTGATTGCACTATTAGCATCCATCTTCGCTGTTCGTGTTTTCCGAGTTAATTGTTTTATTGCAGTTATCGTGCATCCAATAAATATAATTGCTCCAATTGATCTTGTGGAGATAAAAGCGAGTAATATGTGCAGTAATCCATTACGGAATAAAACTTACAATAGGTAGGTATGAATACGACTTCTTTATATTGCCAGAAAATTTAGTTGATGACGTCGGTGATAAAAGGTGACTAATATATTATTTAACAAACACACATAATATGCAGTTTACGGATTCTGATATGTATTAAATCCAATTTAAGGCATGTTTAGGATGACAATAAAAAAGTACTTATTTAGATGACGAATCAGTCATTGCTACGAGTAGATATAATATGATTGGAAAATCACAGACATCAGCTGTATACACCATTCTTAACTCATTAATAAATAACTACATATATTTTAGTTACTACAACGAAATTAAAATCATAAAGTTACCGAGAATCTGGTTTTTGTGAAAGAATTGTAATAAGCCTTTAGCAGTACTATTCGACCCAAAAAAACCTGCTTCAACGAAACCTCTAATTTTGTTTGTGTATTGTGTGTGTGTACGTTTTTTGACATACAACTAGTTTCGCAGCTACTCACAGCCATTCGAAATAAAATACGTTGTTTGCTGTTCTAAAATCTTGAAAATCATGTTTCTTGTTACCAGTATAATATTATATGTTATTGTCACAACTTAATTTAAATTCTGCTTCTTTAATTACTTCCCTCGCTCAATCTACATGATGTGTCGGTCTACTTCAGATGGTTGACTTGTGTGTGACTCAGGGCATAGTGTCTGAGAGGCAGCGTTTCTGGTAGCTTAACAAACCGAGGTGTGATAGGCGTAACTTGCCACAGACTTGGCAAAAGGAAGTTAATGTTGCAGCATATGTGGAGATAAGCGTAACGAAGCCGCATATACTGTTTAGTCTTAAGACCATAATCCGTTCCGAGACTCCATAAGGATTCTCAATGGCAGACAGTATATCATTATAGACGGCGAAAACAACTTCGTGCTCGCGGAGTTGGGCGGACTCTTATCCTTTCCAGAAAAATGTGTAGAATCAGATTCTTGCAGTGAGCCTTCATCGGGTGGTTTGTTCTCTTGCAAAGCGCAGACTGAAATGTTAAGCCGGCTTAACTCGGCATAGATTATAGCAATTTTGCGTAGGTATTGTGCACAATTAGTCCTCCTAAACGATCCTCGATAGATGTCTGGGAGACCTGTCCTCATTGTACGGACAATCCATGTTGCGATGCGCATGTATCGGCGGGGAGTAAATATGAATAATCTTCATCTTTTTACCAGCAGGTGTACAAAATATCGACGCCGGTTATCTAACAGTATAAGTGGGAAGACCAGGCAAATGGAATAGAGAGGGAATAAGGGAAAAGGTATGAGGAGAAAGTTAGTAGTAGGGTTACTGTATACCTACTAGTTACTTATTTACTTTAATTTAAACAGCACAAAACTAATAACATTAATTAAAGACAAAACTTTCACACTTCACACTCACAGATCTGACAAACTGACAATATATCCCTCCATTCATCCGCAAACTGATCACATTCAGGATATGCGTTCGGAAGAACGTTAAGAGCTGCTAGACTCGAGGAATGGGCAAGATAGCGCGCGCGGCATTGCACACTGAGGACGGTTCAAACAGTTTACGCTTTCGGCAAAAGGAACCTACTCGGCTCATCACTGAGATCGAAAACATCAGACCTACCATGGAATTTCCCTATGGAATTACCCTAAACGAAATTCAGTTGTATATAGAAACTGATAATGTCCATAAATACGTTTGCAGAGGTACCTTAACAATACCTTTTGAACCTTTTCTAAAAGGAGAGCGTAAGTAGTTTCGTGCGGATTCAATATTAAATATTATCAACTATTATTGTAAGAAATAGCCGCTCGGGGAGTCGGATCGCATACCCGAATACTTCTTGACAAATGGACAGCCAAATGCCAAAGTGAAACTAATTCTAATCTAAATTACAATCAGATAAGATTAAGGCAATCATAAGCAAATTTAGTAAAAATATGTAGCTGAACCGAGACTGCCTCGTATAGTTAATAATGATTATTTTATCATGAAATAATTCCAAGGCTCTTTTAACTTTATAACTAAAAACAAGTCAGTAAATCGATTCTATAAGGTCAAAACAAATGCCTCGTGTTATCTTAATTAAAGCCAACAAAGAAGTAGATGTGGGACTTTATCAAAATAGTAATTAGTTTCTAAAATTATTATCAAATATTAATATTTGCATTAGGATGAACGTAATGTTGTGACACATATCAAGTGTTTTATTAAATTTAAGATGTTATCGACTTAACAATCATTAATTACTTTATTTATCCGCCATGCGCAGTTACTTTTGATCAACATAAACCCACGGAATTAGAAGCAGCAATTAGGCACAAATATCGTAATGCTTTCTCCACAGAACGACTTATCTATTACTTTAGTACAATTAACAGTATACAATACCCTCATATACTAATACGAAATAATGAAATTTGAAAAACCAATAGAATTAAAATGCAATCAGGATGACGTTACAAATGTATGAAAGTTTAAAGTCTACTTTACCTCTTTTTCCTTTGTGGGTACAAACTTATGTTTGTAAAAACAATTGGCTGCGCGACAAAGTTAGCAAACGATGAAGTTGCTATGTCACCGAAGGAAAATGAACGACTTGTTGATTCGTCAAAATAAGTACAAATAATATGGAAAAATAATATCATATTCATGTATTTAATACTCGTATAATTTTACCCCCGTCAGCTATAAGATCACTGTTCAGTAGTCAAGGAAATATTAGTTGAATTATGAAATATTTTCATATCGTGTTTAATTACTCAAAAATTACATACTGCTCTTTCTTCCTTCTCGCACCCTGTACGTGAGGTCGCTGAAAGCCAGATCCACTGGCGGTCTCTTCGGAAGGTGCGTCAGGGTCTTGTGCTGTGTTGGAGTGATGGTGACTTTTAGACTCCCCGTCCTGTCGGAGATGATCGGTTTAGTGTCAATGGATCCCGCGAGAGACATAACTTTTTCCGCGCTCATTTTGTATAAATACAGTGGACGTGTAATATTAAACTCTCATTCCCCGACGTCACAAAGGATCGTATAATCAACAGAGCGGCACGTGCGTTCAGTCGCACGTTCGCGCACACACTAACACTACTGATGACGGAATGATTACTAGCTACTGGATTGATGGAGTGCACAGAGTACTTGGGTATTACAGTAGGTGACAACGCTGCACATATGCCCCC
>PDGT01000043.1:3112553-3145707 GCA_003671415.1 Megathymus violae
CGTTCGCGTTTGCGTCAAGGGATACAAGTTTTGAACTTTGCACCGCCGCATACTGTTCATTAACTAAATACCTACTGGATATACTGTACTTCAACTTTATTAAATACTACACATCTTTTCTTACATAAATTAAGTTGTGTTAGGGCATAATGTTTTTTTTCAATTACTATTATTAAGTATATATAGATAAAAAAATTCATATTACAATTAAAACATTAATTCTTAAAATTTTTGCTACTTACTGGAAGAAAAAATTGGACACTAAATGATTTTATAAAAATTATATAAAGCTAAAATATAGTTTCTTCAATATTCGTGTTGATCAAACTATTAAACAATTTACTTTGGTTTCATGAAATCTTTAATATGATAGTCTTACATCAAGTCATCCACAATTCCAGAGCATTATTTTCAGTAAATGTCACACACAGTGTGTAAAACACTGATGGCTATAAACTAGTACAAATTGAGTATTAATAATGTGATGTATACAGAGACTCGTAATTCCATAGGCTATACATTTGTAAGTCTTATTTAATGTTGATTCAATTGCCACACTAATTCTGTGATAGAACATTTAAAGTTAGAAGCATATCTGCTAACAATGAGGGTATATTTTTAAACTCAAATTATTTGATGTAGACTTCTTAGTGTTATGAAATTATCTTTACTAATAATAATATACTCTTGAGATACTAGGTTATTTGCAAAACAATAAAATTACGGTCAGTGCTTTCATTTTAGAGTGGTGCAAGTAACTTTCTAATTGATTGTCACTGATTCTAGCCTACCTACAACTTTAAAGAAATAATTGACTGTATTATTTTGAACACCATGTATTATTTCTTCTCCTTACCAGCAATAATAATATAATTGCGCCTATTGCTACAGAACACAATAATATACGCAAGCCCGGAAGAGCTGGGAAAGAGGTCAGTGATATTCTAATTTCCTAATTTATTACATTATAAATTATTTTATGTTTGTTACCTTAGGTTGTTGAGAATAAACTTATTTTCCATGTTTACTACGCAGTTTCACGACGATTGTCAATGTAATAACGAAAAACTGTTCATAACAGAACAACTTTTAAAGTATCAAAACAAATACATTAAACATTCTCAAAGCAAAAGCAACACATATGTTTCTCATCTGACAATGTCAGTCAGATATCTCATAGACCCATAGTAAACACACTATAAGCACAGACTAGTTAAAAATACTATGGGAAAGCTACACTTTTTAGGCATAACGGATTTGTAATGAATATAACAAAAACTGATCTTACATAAATATCTATTTGATTGGCGTGAATATTTTACATCGATACTTGTTAGTCCACATTAAAAAATATATCTGACTAGAAAACACAATACAAAAATAAAAAAATACAAAAATTAATTAAAATTATCTTTTTTTAAGACCTATATAAATTTAACTTCAAATTATAGTTTTTTTCTCTTTTTGCTAAAAACAAAAGGGATACGAATCCATCGCCTATTACTTCTTAATGTACATTTGCCCATGTTGTCAAATAAAAAAATATGAATGTATTTCACTGAAACTATTCCCTCAAGAAATTTGTTATTAACTCTCCAATAATTAAATGAACTACAAGATTTTACATTATCAGTACAGGTTTGATATTTAAATCGGGAAATATTTTATTGAAGTCCACATTCTCCCCTTTTGTCAATGAATGTAGTAAATTTAATGTATACTAACTTCGACAGGCAATTCTCCATCATACGTTTGGTCAGTTTGAAAGAAGGTATTTTAGTATAGTTCTGGGTTCACGGGATTCAGCGCAGCGTCCACATCAATAAAACATTATTTGAATACTTTAATTCTGTTATTCATACTGTAGTTCTCTCTGTATGTGTTTGCATTTACTATAACATTTGATAATAATACTGTTAACGTCATTACTTGCAGTATTTTAAGTCATAAAGAAATTTAAGAATTTGTTATCGACAATAATATACATGTTAAAACATGATTATATAGATATCTAATAACTCGGGCAATAATTTTAAAGTGTTATTTCAATGGCTGCAATTTTATTATATTCCTATATGTGCCCTGATTGGACCAGATGTGATGTGATGTGGTAGGATGGTGAAGAATTATCCACGTGAAAATGCCAATATTTTAGATATAACGAAAATATATTGATGACAACCCAATCATGGTATTAAACATGGTATTTAAGTTAAAAAAAAAAAATGAGTCGTTGATTAATACCACTTGAGCTGGCGATTACGAATGATCTTACGAGGAACTTAATCGAAGCATTTACTAATTACTAATACTAATAATCGATTATGATTATTTACTAATTCTATTTTTACAATCGTGTAACGTTAGTAATTTGTATTACTAGTCTTTAGAATTGTGATACGGAATTTTATTTTAATTTATTACACATGTGCATTTATATATACAGGTAAAATATAATTAAAATGTTAACTCAATATTATTTTAACACAAGTAAATTAACGTCAAAATTTATATATAATTTTGTTCTATTATTTAAAAAAAAAACTGATGATATATTTATAAAATAAAGTCTTATTGCAGACTAAGTTTTATGTTGCTTTAGGAAATTATGTTTTTTTTAAATTCGTACTTATGCTGCCAACTGTTCTGCGACACAGACCAGTGGCTTGGCTGCTGGCAAATGTCTGCTGTTTATCAACCGTGTTCTCATTTGATGGCTTCTTTCTTGAAACGGACACGAACAACTGGTATTAGTAATTAATCATTGATATAATCGAGATATTTCAGACATAATGATTCCATTAGTATGTCATTACATCTCGTACTCGGCGCTTAAGCCGTCAGCCATGTGTAATTGATCTGTGGTCATTGACATTTGATGTACCTAGTATTGATGTTGTGCTGTTGATTTGCAAAATTTGTAATACAGTACATCAAATCAAACAAAATTGAATTCGACAATAATGTGAAACTCATAATCTTTCTTGATCATAGAAAATTGAAGCAATAGAAGTCTACCTATAATAATACAATATGGAAAGCGTTAGGGTAAATAGTTAAAACATTCAAAACCTTTGTTCATTGTTATGTGATTAACATAAATAATGTTTCTGTTCCAGAATTTTTCTGTATCGCTTATCAAAGGATTCATTGATAGTTTGCGTGGAGTCACAGTACTTTTGTATTTAGATAAGGAAATAAATGAACGCGCCCTGAGTCGCTCGCCGCAGACGGACTCTGAAAAATCAAAACAAAAACAAAAGTTTACTAAAGTCAAACAGTAAGTTACTTATCTTGTACATTTAAAATATTTAACCATGTTATCTTCTCCGGCATGTAAAAGCACAAAGATTTTAATATAAATTTTCAAAAATATAAGTAATAACTTTAAAAGAACCTGTTAAAAATTGCTTAAACCTTTAATTTGGCGTCACTTGAATAAACCCTGAAACAGCTGCTACATTATTACACTTATAAAACCTAACTGTTCTAAGTTTCGGAAAATGTTGGTTGTATGGGTGTATGCTTTAATTATTTATATTTATTTGGAATCTTAGTTCTGTCAACTTGTCTCAAATCATATTAAAACCATACACATACTAATATGATAATGTAAAACGGATTTATAAATAGAAAAAAAAAACAAGAGTTATTAGAGAGAAATTAGAAGTGATAAAGGTTATTCTTTGTGAAAAAGATCAAAGTTTAATTTCTTGTGTCACTCCTAAATTTAAATTTATATTGAAGTATGTTGTTTCAAATAGAATTTTAGTAATAAAATTTTATATACAAGTATTATATCACATAAAATTCATATAAATTTGGTTCAACCATGTGTTTTCAGCATTAAAAACTTTATAGAAAAAAGTAGAAGTATATTCGATGAACTTAAATACTACTTAAATGATACTTATTTTAACAATCAAATGTTTGTTTCAGGGAATCAAAAGTACTTACTAGAGTATTACAGTCATGTATTCTAAATGGGTTTATATTCCTTCTGAGTATACTGGTGTTTGAATATGTTCTGCTACCGGCTGTTAAGTACTTAGTGATAGTGATATTTGGCCACAACCCTGGAGTGGCACACAATGTCTGGGGATGGATGCAGCCTTTCCTGTCTATGACCTTCCGAATGATATGGGTGTTGCCGCTGTTCCTGCTCAGCAAGCTAGTCAACAGCTTGTGGTTTCAAGTGAGTATTTGATATCTAAAAGATAAACTACTGCTATATTGGATTATGTAAGAAACATTACTTAATTTTTTTTATCTATCTATCTACCTGTATTGTAAGTTATATATGCTAGCTAAAGTTGAACTTAAATAGCATCTTTCTAATTGGTACTTAGATATTCATAATGTATAATATGAGTCTGTTATGTAAATGGTAGTGCACACATTCATTGCATGACATAACGATCAGACGTGCCGCCTGACGGTAAGTGGTCATTGTTGCTCATGAACATCAATAAGACTAAACATATGATTGATGCGTTGTCTGACAGGAAATGAGAAAAAAGATAGAAATAAAGAAAGTGTGACTAAATGTATTACCCAGACTTGACAGGCTCTAGATGGCAAATGTCTTATCGATGTTTTGTCCTTTGGAGAGCCTAACTACATTTTTTTTATTTTAACACTGCTAGTATTACATAAAGGCACAAAGAATTAAAAAAAAAAGGTTACATATTCACATGTACTATTCCACTTTGTATAGGTGGATATTTGCTTGTATGTAAAATCTTCACTATAATTTAAGCCTACTTTTCCCTCAATCAGGACATAGCAGATTCGGCGTACCGGCACAGGCGCGGGCGCCCCCAGTTCATGTCGAGCGTAAGCAAGATCATAGCGGACTCGCTCTTCAGTCTATTGGTGCAAGCTTTATTTTTAGTACAGGTATAAATATTATTATGCGCTTTATTCTAACAGCTACACTAACTTTCCATATGCTTTTTGGGTAACAAGATTTCCACTATCTGACTCGAAGAGTTGTTGTGTGTATGTCAACCTGCAATAGTTCTATTTTATGTTACACTCATATAAGATTCCAAAGTGATCGTTTAAAATGATTGAACTGCACAAAATAGATACAGAAAGATCAACTATGTTTTCTATTTCTTTTTTTTCATAAGTATTACCAGCACATAAAGAATAACTAAAACTGTATATTGATGTATATGAGCTACATAAAAATATGAATACACAAGTTTTTGTTTTATAATAATTCTGATCAATTTTTTTATTCATCAAAATGTTTAGAATGATTTTTAATATCATTAAATGCAATTGCTTGAATATACTCTTATATGTTTTGAATATGAATTAGTTATTGTAGGTGAGAGTGGTATTGATAAAGACACATGAACACTGTGACTTCCCCAGAAAAAGTTTTAATGGACACATTTTTATATAAAATTAGTCTGACAATTAAAGTTAAATTAAAAAAGGAAGGCGCAGATATCTTCATGTACCGTCGAGCTTAAACTGGGTGGTACAGAGTACAGGGACATCCAACAGTAGAGACTGTTCGCCATAGTTAAGTCGCCATTCAGTGAGGTGCACCACTTGCAGCGGTGGTTGGCTTGGATTCAAGGATTAATGGAGCCCCTTACACCCCAATTTATTTCCGACTGGCTAGCTTCTATGGTGAAGCCTATGAGAGATGTTGATTAATTACCATTAGGTCGCTTATCTGCTCGTTTGTCGACTAGTTTTATAAAATAAGATATATGCGATTATGTATATTTTTTTACCTTAAAATATATAAAAATACAATTTAAAATTCCTTTTTGTTCTGTGTTCAATTCAACAATAAGCTTCATATTGCTTGTGATTTAAACCAGCATAAAATATTATATATTAATAAGTTTATATCTAATTTAGATACGTTAGAGGTAGGTATATACATATACATAACAGTTGATACTGAGACTCAGTATCAAAGTCCATTATTCTGGCTCAGTCATAATTATGCCTGCTTATTGTGTAATTGTACTTGTATCGTTTTAATTAGCATATAATTAATGGGCATTACTGAAAATTAAACAAACATGAAGTTCCAGCTACTATTGTACATATTGCACACTACACTTATATTTCTGCTTTTAAATATTATATTATATTATAATTTTAGTTTCAGCACATTACATACTTTTGCCGTTCATGGGTTCAAGGTTGTTCATTAACCATAAAACTATATCACCTTTCATCTATATAAAGAAATATTAGGAGCCAATAATAAACACGCCGACTCTAGCCAAAAAGTAATTATGTCTTGACACAAAATTACAGATATGTATGAATATAACCCAGGTTTTAATTGTCAAATGACATTTGTACTTAATTATTATACGTTTCGTGTGTGTGTGTGTGTGTGTGATGTTGGCAGAGTATGCTGGTCAGTATGTTGCCGATAACGTACATCGGGGAGCTGCTGTGTCTGGTGCACATGTGCCTGCTGTATTCGCTGTACTCGTTCGAGTACAAGTGGTTCAACATGGGTTGGGAGCTGCACAAGCGGCTCACGTTCATCGAGACCAACTGGCCATACTTCCTCGGCTTCGGGCTGCCGCTCGCCGTGCTCACGCAAATACCAGAGTCGTATATCATCAGGTGGGTGGGTTGGTACTCTCGCGTCCGGCTGTGTTTTGGCCGTATTGGGGCTGCATAGTAATCTCCCTCCAAATTCCATGGTGTCAACAGGGTGTGCGACCAACGAAGGCGAAGCCAGCCCCAGAAGCCAACCTGTTAGGTGGTAGGGCTTCGCGTAACGGTTATATTATCAGTATTATTATTTTCTTTCCGTGAAGCCTGATATCGACTGGGGCTCGGGGCTTGGGAGCCAGTACGTTCTCTTTTTTTTCTTATTATTATCTGTATTTCTGTACTATATTTTTTTACTATATTTCTTATTATCACTTGATTTGATGAAGTAAACTTCATGAGTAAACCTGCATCTCCCTGATGATTTGTAAGTCTGGCAATCCGCTCATATCCAGCGTAGCGGACTGTGGCGTTAAACACTTATCGTATGAAGCTGAGCCCAGTGATGGGACAGTTAAACTGTGGGTTGTTATAACAAACATGGCTTTTCGAAGTATTATAGTAAGTTGACCTTGTGAATGTAATTTATGTAAACTTGTGAATCAAATGCAAAGATACATAGATTTTTTTTATGTTAACAGCCGACAAACGAGCAGACGAGCCACCTGGTAAGTGCTCACGGTCGCCCACGGATATCAGCAAGAACACAGGTATCACTGATACGTTGTCGAGAAAAAAGAAGCGGGAAATTCGCTTTTTGTCTGGTACTCGGACATACAAATATTAGACATTAAACATTAGAAACTATTGGCGATGAAATTGTTTGTAACAATGTTTTACTTAATCGGTGAATTAATATATGATCATTGACATTAAATAATTACTGTTTTCAGTGGTTGTGTCTTCTCCATTTTCTTCCCCGTGTTCATACTGAGCGGCAACGAAGCAACGCCTGTTATTGGAAGGTGAGCATTAAAGACAAGCCACGATAAATATGCCGAATACCTAATTATTTTTAATTGCAGACATTTATTCGATTAATTGAATTGTAATTCGATTAATATTAGGTATTATTTTTCGATGGCGTTCTCATATTTATTTTGAGGACACAATTTATTTAAATAATATTTATTCCAAGTTATTTTTTCACAAACACTTCGTAAGTCTAACTTCACCAATGCTTTGACAAATCCCTATAGTGAGTAGTCCCGGAAGAAAAAGTGGCAAGAAACTCCCAAGGAGTTTGTATTCTTACTTAGTTACAGAAAACACTACTACTTAAGGCTATATATAAAATTCATGTCCAAGCAATCTTATCTTTAAGATGATCATCTAATTTGACCATAAGCTTTCTCCATAAGAATGCTTTTGACGTGATTTTCAATTTACAGTATGGCATTTCCGTAAACTGTAACGTAATTTTATTATAAATATTTACACATCTACCTGTTGATGCGTATGGTTGGTGGGTAATCTTTACCATTGTAAAACAACCCTCAATAACTCACAGTGGACAGTCACTTTGATGGTGGAATAATGGTCGACCACGTCTAGTATCTCGGCAGCGTTACTTCATATATGGTACAATACTGTATAATATTATAAGGAAATTAATATTTATGATGCTCGTATAGTCGCTGCCACGAGAACCGATTTGTATAATCTTTCACTGCGTTACATAGCGACAATTACGAGTTAATAAAATCCTATCACTCACCCTGATGATGTTCTGTTTCGGAGCGAAACACGTGTTGGTGACGGTATGTGTGTTGGTATATACTTTTATCAAAATTGCATGTTTTCCTTCGTGGGGAGGGAGGGAGGTTTCATGCATGTATAGAAATATATGCCATCATACATTGTACTTGCGGATTTATGCAAAGTAAATTAACACTAATTTAATAAAATCAAAACAGTTTAAACCGATATACGATTAAAAACAGTTGTAATATAAGTGACTCCATCCCCCGCTCAGTTACACTGACCTGTCTAGACGTGTCTGTTCTTCAACTTTGTAAATTAATGTTAGGTTGAGTCCGAAAAAGTTACAAATTATTGTTTTTATCTTCCTATTGGAACTTTTAAGCGACGCGTTAAAGCACAGCTTATAGGCAAGGGATATTATGGTATAGATGAATATATTAATGACTAGGACGACTGGAAAAATTGTATCAAAACCAGATCCGCACAAGTTTAAATTTACTTTGGAATTGCCATGTGTCGTTTTAATAAAAGTACTGAGATGTTGCTTTCGCCGATTCTTCTCCTCGATGTTAAAGCACTTTTTCGAAACGGCGGTAGAAGCAAAAAATGACGTGCATAAGTGTATTTACAGAATACCTAAATTATTGAAGGATTTTCAATTCGAATTTCCAGCGAATACCCGCTAAGGCTATTCTCGCCGGTAGTCGCGATATCGAACGGGATGTTCCGGTTCGTACGTCACAGCGCTGACGTCACCGCCAACGACAAGGGAAGGTAACGAAGACAATAATGATAATAGTTATACTGGACCACGCGAGGCACCCGACCAACTGACTGCTACAACTGTATGGTGGCTGGGGAGTGACTACATATCATCTACGAGCATGTCGTTTGTTATTCGAGTGACGCACCGTCGTCATGGCAACGGTCCACTACGTGTTGTTCTTAATTTAAAATTATGCGTAGCGCTAAAAAATCAATTGCAATGTCTCGGCTTCAAGTGATTCTATCCATAGCAGAGCATGAGGAGCTCCTCGTGATTGAGATCTGCAGTACTAAAGTCATATTGCTCCAGAGTTTCAATAATGCGGTTAGTTGTGTGCTGTTCAGCTTATATGCCAACCAAGAGGAACGGGCATGATGATCATTAACACTTTTTTTACTGCAGACGTAATATTTTAGGACGAAAGAAATTACTTGAAAAATTATAAATTTTATAATTCGCGTTCAGTTCAATCATGTATCGTTATGATTGCTCCACGCTCCCTTGGTCCTGGGTTTTGTACGCTGAGGCGCTGCGCAAACCTGATGCCGTAGAACATCAAAAAATGTACATGACGATGGCATTTGCGAACGGAGATAATAAGTTGCTACCAGCGCACACACCGGTCGACTTAGTTGCGTGTAACGAAAACACAGCACGCCGCGATGCTGTCTGTAATTAACTATTTTGTTATTTATTATTTACTTTAAAACGCAGACCGTCCGTTCAGTGAAAACGGTTTAGTTTCATTCATAGTTTGTGTTATTGGTATTCTACCTTATTGCATTTTCACTCGTTGATTTATTTTTTGTGTGTTATCATATCAGATCCCCAACTCGGACTGCTTTTGGAGTGCATTATGTGCGCATTTTTTACTTTTAGTATTCAACGTGTAACCCGTAGCATCCACGGGCTTTTAATTAAATCAACTGGGGATTGATTCAGTCTAGTTGCCGCAGCCACGATGCTGGCGCGCCGTCGTGTGTCTGTCTCAGAAGTGCGTATATTTGCGCGGTACCTTTATGTTTGTGTGTTTGCCTCACTGGTATATTGTTTCGGGGACATCAAGGTTATGTGTATCCAAATATCTTATATAGGTTGTGTTAATAGAGATTGAATTTGAAAAAGTGTATTTCTTTGTACTTACAAATCCAATTTGCACGTGACAATCAATTATCAAGTGTTTTTTTTACTTTCCATTTGCTCGACTTGAAGTAATTTTAATTTTTCATCAAATTCGCTTTTTATCGACTAAGGTAGTTGTTAATTTATACCAAGAGTTCGTGTAAATGAACATTGATTTATACAGTTTTTAATGTTTATGTGTAATATACTTGTGAATATGTGTTATATATTATATATGTGATTTTTGGGGAAACTATCAATCATTTATTGCAACGGCACTGAAATAAATGATAACGTAACGGTTATTCATTAAAAATCTCATGAAGAATTTTCAAATACATATATAAATGTGTACTTCTAAGTAAACAAATCAAATGTACGAGCACCACCCCCACTATACAATTTTTACTTATTTTATTCGTATTTCTAATTGTGTGTTACCATATACATCTATGGATTTGTACAGTAGCAATTATTTATCTTATAAACCTGTACATTACAAATGGATACTTGTTAATAACGTAATTGTAAGACGTTGGCGATATTTTGATTAACGATAAATTAACCTAAACGTACAAATGCAATCACATTAAATTGGACGTCTTCTAGATGGCGGGAGTACATCTACGTCTCTTGAATAGCGTCTTCACTATGCGTTTTGTTGAAATAGTGATTCATTGAAATATTATAACTGTCAGAATTATCCAATGTTTTTTTTTTGTGTAATCATTCAAATGGGAAATGGGTGAGACAAATCTTGAAAAAATGTTAGTGACAAAAACTGTATAAAAATATGCTTCGATTTTATTTGAGAAATAATTCAAGAGCTCGCTTTGCTGATGTGTAGTCGTGTTCTGTGGTGTACACTGCAAAAATTCGCCAGCACAGAGTAATGAAGCTTTTACAACACAGTGTAGTGAGAATTATATGAGTTTTCATAAAATAATAAATAATTGCAATTTTAATTGTACAATGTATTGATATGCAAGTTCGATATTAAGTAAAGAGCTTGATTCAATCACTGGGTAAATTACATGTGGGTATGTAAGTTCATGATTAAAATATCTAACAAACCATCATCTACTTAACTAAGTCAACTGGGTGAAACAAAACTAAATGCACAAAATTTGCAATCAGTCAGAGACAGTAAATATAACTTGTGTGTTGACAGCATTTCGTTCGTTTACCCTTCGAATTGCAATCGACGGACTTAATGTCATCTCGACGATAAATACAGGGTTTTATTATATGAAATTACAACGTCGACGGCTTGGGTAAGCTTACTCTCGCGTATTTTGTTAAGGGATTGATCACGATATCATGATTATATATGTGTTACCCTGGTTTGTTACACGATAGTCAAATCACGCTGAAGTTTCGAAATACAGCAATTTTAGTTTATAAATATTGTTTTATAATAGTAAAACATGCACATCCTGTTCTATTTATCGGTGATGAATAGTTAATGTTTTAAAATTGCCTACGTGTAATTTTTTTTTATCTTTAAACGTAAATCGTATCCGTCAGTGACGTATAATTGAAAGCACCTGTCAAAATCGGTGTAACGCAATGCTCACGGTATGAGATTGTAATTGTTGTTGATATTTTAATATAATCGCGCTGTGTTTATACAAATATTGTTAAAAATGGTTACCTGATATATATAAGGACACTTTGGACAGTGTCAGATTTTGCGTATTGTTTAAAATTCACGATTACATGTAGTATTACAAATAGATGTAAATAAACTATATAATGGAAAAAGTCTACTCATTTCCATAAAGTATATCAATCGTGAGCAATTATACGAAAGCAACACTAGTACCTATTATTCTTTTTCTTATATAATATGTATTTAAAATCGTACGTATATTTTTTAATGACTAAGTAGTAGTTCAATAGAAACGGTGCCTGTATATTAACATGTTGACATGTCCATATATTATTAGTTTTGGGTTAATGTTAGATTTATAATATGCTGATCGTTTTTTGGTGGCCGTCGGAGCCGTGATTGTTTTTACATGACACAATTATTTATTAAATGGACTGACTGATCATAATATTGTTTTATTTATAATTTTTCCTCGTTTCGCTTTGGGAAATTATATGGGAATTGATCTATTTTCCGGGATGAAGGTTATCTTAGACTTATACCTATAATATTATGAGTAAAGTTAACCAAGAATCATTTTAATCTGCATCGATTTTACAGTCCTGCGTGGAGTACTATTAATATGAACGTTGCCACGTCGACTGCGGACACACACACACACGGTGTCCCGCGGCGGCCGGTCACAAGCGGTGTGCTCGAATTAAATCTGTAAAATGTTGCGGCAGTTCACAAATGTCGTGATATTGCTAGCGATAGGGAAACACAAATGCTATTGTTTGGTTTTCAATGCAACCGGTGGGCAATTAAGCGGGTGGTGTGCAATCTCAGTTCGGGGACTTGCTCATTACAAAAGCAAGTGATACTTAATTTGTAATGCGCACATGCTTTGAAAAATAAAGTGCGTGCAAGATTTTGGGCTTGAGAGCCAGTAATTTCTTCCTTTCTAACCTTCTCCTCGGTGATACCTTTGGTCTTGCTGATGTCAAAGGGCGACGGTGACCATTTTCCGTGGCATGACTAGTCTGCTTGTTTGTCGAATATAAACATATTCAAACGCGAAAGTGTGCGAGAAGACCGCAAGCTCGCAATATGAGCATTTACACACTCAGTGCCGTTCGTGAGAGTTACACAGGCGCGTGTGCGAGCCGAGCCACAAACGCATACGCGTAATGTATACCGACGCAGTCGGTGCTACCAGTATTTTTATATTCTTCCCACTAATCTCACCTGGATCGACCGCCAGGTTAGTAACCTGGCGTAACATTTTGAATTTTTCAAAATTTATTTATCCCAAGGGTTTCACCGTCAAATGTTTTATACGTGTTTCGGTCTCAATGTCGGAGAGTCAGTTATAAATAATACGGGTCTCTCTTTTCGATCAGCAAAGGTTCGTTGATGCCGTTGGTGTTACTGAGGTCCATGGGCGACGGTGACCTGTTACCATCAGGTGGCTCGTCTGCTCGTCTGTCGACTAGGAACATTTGAAAAACTCGAAAAATGAAAGTACTCGCAGAATAAACTTGAAATTAGCGAGGAAACGACATGTTAGGATATGTAAGGTAATAAAAGACAAAAAATATTTATTGTAAGTTATTATTGATTTGCTTAACACGATCACAAAATTATTTTCTGTACGTCGGCCTGTAGGTTAAATGCACCATGAAAAAAAATATTCATTATGCAGTTAAGACTGCAAACGTAAAAGTAGATGGGTCATAGATTAGTTGAGATAATACGGGCTTAAGCAAACAGCTGTTCAATATGTCCCTCGTAATGAGCTTGTTGCTTAAAGCATTATTTGTCATTAAAGTATAATTGTGATTCAAATTCCAAGTCGTACTTAAGCTTCTGCATGTTAAAACTTAAGATCACAACGTTACCTAACACAAGATGGCGCTCTGCACCTATCTACACGCTGACATATATTGTAAACATGAAATACAGTTACATTGTAATATACATATAAGCAGAATAATTTTGCACTTAACAAACAGTATATCGTACTTTTAAGCAATTCAAGAATATAATTTTCCCTTACTAATAAAAATCTAATCTAATAAAAAAATATCTAAAATAATAATTTGTAAAATGGTACTCGCAAATTATTGAATCGCAAATCATTCATCATCATTTAAAACATAAAATAAGTTGAATAAATCAACTATGAAATTTATATGTTATTAAGTCTGACATATAAAACATATAAATATCTATTACCTATTGACAAAAAAATAATAGGATTAAAATTATGCTCGATCTTAAAATACCAATATACAACATATCAAAATAAAACATCAACTCATTTGTAACGGTGACGGATTGACGTTGCTTCAAAAATCGTCACGCAACAGGGAACAATAAAATATGTACAGAACATGTACAAAAGAGTTCTCTGAAAGGGATGATTACAATTCAATAATTATATTATAAAATTTCAGGTCGCCAGAGACAAAGATACGGGTGGATATGGATATTATTTGAGTCGCGTGCGCTATAAACAAAAGCGCAATAATTAATTCTTTTTGTTTTTTAATCACACTTAATTTAAGGAATGTGTAAAGGAATGGAAAAATTTTATTACTTAATTAAATCTTACAATTAAAAAAAATAACGAACACAAAAAATTGAGTCTGTGCATTGACCAAAAATTAAAAATCCTCGTTATACATGTATCTTATAATCTATTAAAAACTAACATTTCTATATATTTATCACATTACGTACAACTTTAAAATGGACATAATAAGTCAAATATTTAACTATAAAATTAACTAAAATATGGTAAGTACTAAGTGACTGAGATCTACTTGTATATATTATAATGACATGTAGTGGATGCATTAGCGTAATTTCGAATGTATTTAAATTATCAGAATTTACTGGAATGCAAAATTTAATAATAATTTAATAATGCATTGTTTATCCTTCGAGTACGTCTACGTCTCAGCGATGGCGCTCGACGCTGCATTTAATGAAATACGTTCAGTGTCAGAATTACTCCATTCATTACATACAAAAATATTAACAAAATTTATTTTAATTGAACGCTCGCGTCGTTCGTTTTCCTCATCAGGTTAATATAAACTAGGGATGGATGGATGTGAAATTTCGCATCCGGATATGGTTATGGATATACTTAACTGGTTTTACATATAATACTTAACTGGTTATAGTTACGGTTACGGATATTATACAATTTTCAACTTGTAAACAAAATATATAATGTATTTACAAGGTAACATTTTGACTTCCTGTCTAGGTATTATTTGGTAGCATAATAATGGAAAAAGTACCTTAAAAAACAAATAATAAAAACTGCCTCATGATGCACAAGGCTCAGACAACGAAAACCGTAACGTGTTTCATTTAGACTTTGCCCCTGTCCGAAATTATTCGAAACTTTTTTTTTCGGATTGGGTTACAGTTTCGGAAATATTTTTATTTCGGATATCCGATAGTTACAGTTACGGAGCTCCATGACATCCCTGATTTAAACCGACAAGTCCGAGTTCGGCCCTGTTACATTATAAAGGTGTTACTCCACTTCAACAGTCATCAGTTAAAACCAAAACCATACGTGTGCTTTAACCAATGTACATCATACAGGGACACTTACAAAATAATACACTTTTTAATACATAAAAGCATATTTTTTTCAAAAAGCAGATTTTGACTGGTGAAGAAATGACATACTTTTCGCACCTGTATCATAATGTACTACCTCTCTCTAAATTAGTTATAAATGTATTTTATCTACTTCCATGCTTTAAATCCTCTATAAAATATTGTGAAACAGTTAGCTTATTGCCAACATTAAAACACCCAATGACATAATAACCATAATATCATCCAAACGGATGATATAATGTTGTACTGAATTTCATTATAACACTCCCTTGTTTCTTTTCGATCCCTTCTGTGCAAAGGGTTTACTCAACAGACAGCCTCATTCTTACTGCTCGATGTGTGGTATCTCCATGAATTTAAAAAAAAGAACATCTGTATGAATTTTAAAAAAAGAACGTTTTCATTCACGTGCGTTTCACTACAGAGCACCGTGCGCCGTAAAAAAGTAGGTTATTCGAATCCCCGTCATTTTTCTTCGATATTTTTTTTGTTTTGCTTACAAAAAATGAGCAAAAGTGTTACAAAAATGTGTTACTATACAAAATATTAATTACTACTACAATTAATAATTCTTTCATTAATACTTAGTTTATTTGTATATACTCAGTATTGGATGATATAAGATTATTTATTAAGACTGGCTGTTTTAATGTTAGCAGTAAGCTAACTGTTTCAGAAACTTTTATAGAGGATTTAAAGCATGGGAGTAGAGACAAAGTCTTGTATGCAACTGTTGATAATTAGGTATTAAAACACTCATGTGATATAAACATACATTCGTGTTTTAATACCCCTTATTACACAATAGTTGCATAAATAACTATCAGCTCATTCAAAAAAACTCCGTTTCTATGTGTGAGTTAGTTTATAGCTACTCGTATGATTTATTTCCTTTATGTATACCACAATAATATGACAAGCGAAAAATTATTTGTAACCACAGTACCAAGTAGATTTGAACACAGGAAAAATATGTATAAGCATTGGCATACCGTTACAGAGACGGGTGTGTATGTATGTATGTTCGAAGTAATGCAAAAGTTAGAATTCTTTTTGTACTATCTTTTGTGAAGACGTCAAATTCGGAATAGTACATTGCTTAGATACTTAGTGATACTATTATTTATAACCTACATTTACGTAACACAACGTTTGATCCTGGTAATTATTGACTTAAAGGTATCTGCGAATGAGGATTCTAATAATTCAATAAAATATTGTATCGTAATAATGCGCACTAATTTGGTAACGGTTTGTTCATTATCAACTCGCAAGTTTTCATCATTTGTATCTGCAAGTTTTTTATATTTATATTCTTCCATCGAAAAACTCTTGTGCCTTGAGCACAGGTTTTCTATAGGGTACATTTTGGAGTCTGTGCACAGGAATTGTTCGAATTAATTCCCCCATCGCCGTTCCTCCATCGAACGATTAATACGCAATTATTAAAAAAAATGCATATTATGTACCACTCGGTACATATTTCGTTGAAACTAGAAGCCGTTCCAAATACCGCCTGTTGGGTCTCTGCGGAAGGTAATGGCTATTTTATTCCACTCACCAATAAAAGTATTAATGACATTATAGCAAATTAACGAATCAAGAATACTAAATACGTTTCAATAATTACGCTTGTACTTTTGATCTAATAAATTTATCTATATCAAGATTTTTTTAAATATAGTCATCTAAAGACATAAAAATAAAAATAAAATGTCTCAATACAATTCGAAGCGGTCGGGAGTAAACCTATGACGTCAACGTTTTAGGTTTGTGTCACCAAATCACTTTTTTTGGTTTCTTCGTTTGTTGATACGAGAAGTTCAGTCAATCAATAAAAAAAAATCCGTTGACTCAAAATTAAATTAAATGTATCATTCTGAAAATGATTAAAAGTAAAATTAATTTAGATATTTATGGTATTTTAAATTAATTTCAAGTCCTCTTGTCGATTGACATACTTTTATTGGCTGTCAAAATGCATAAATGTTGTATTTTACTCGATGAGCAATACGTTACTTATAAAGCAATTACTTACTTACGTAAATAATTATATTTCTTAATGAATTAGCGGCTCTTCCTGTCTACGTTTGGGTTTAACAATTATATATGTAGCCTAACTACCTGGAATAATGTACCTTGCAAATGGTATTTTCTTTTTTGATATTTTTTTTTGATTTATATACGTCAGTTTCATCGAAATGTCGAGAGGCACGGCACGCGACATACATTTGGCTACAATTTGTAACAAAAACATTGATATTTTTACCAATGACGCCAGAGAGAGCAGTTTACATAACAAGTAGCACTTAGCTCATAGCAAGCGAACCAGCAACATGCCCACCGCCGCGCCCACGGTTAGCCCAACGCTGAGCAACGTGGCGATCACCGACGACGCCTTCTCCCGTTCGTGCAGTTCCACCGCCCTGGCATCAGAACCGAAACATTAGCACCGTATCTTATCGTAGCACAGTAATAACTTCTTCTTCACGCGCCATCTCCATCGAGGAGGTCGGCGACCGTTTGTCGTAAGTAATAACACTTATATGTAATGAAAATATACAATTTCACAGGTAATGTATAAATGTATACACTAAATAATACTACGTTGCGAGTATTAATCGAAATTACAAATAGTATCCTGTTTAACATTATACTGGAAGTCTGGACAACCAGCGACACGATAAACCACATAAACAGCAGAACAAACTACTTATATATATATATATATGAGTAGTTCGAACGAACGAAATCGGGGCGGTGATAAGGTTGTTACCGCAGACGAAGCTACTCAGCCTCATTACTTATTACGATAAAATCAATAACCAACCAAATTCTTTCAGTTGTCAAGATGGCACTAGAAATAATAACAAAGCATATAAATTAAAAATATTTTAAGAACAATTAACAGTATACACTCAATCGCCTACACGGCACAATAATAATTGCTCCGTGTAGTGATAACCCGCCATGTTGCAAATAAATAACACCGCACGTGTGTGATAAACATGAATGTTCTTGTGTTGTTAATATAATTTATATCATAAATCACAAAGTAGCTGAGGTATATTTTATTCGTACACAAGTAGCAAACAAGGTGTACGGCCATATGTGCAGGTAGATAATTCCAATGGCTGACGATGGATTGAGGGGATTTCTATAATACTATTTAGTTCACAGTCAAACTTTTATAGCATATATATTATACGTTCTAGAAAAAAATATGTCTGTATGCGCGCTCGTAACAAATGTACTGTATTGAATCAATGACAATTGATTTCACATTCAAAATCATTTAATCATTTAGGTATTCTGTAAAAACACTCGTGCAAACACTTTTGCTTCTACTATTACTATTCTATATTATGTCAATTAATAACATAAGTTATTTATAATGCGTAAAACATTAAAATAACCCTTCCAACATCCCGAAACTATGTAGATTTAAAAAAAGCATATCCTAATACATTTCTAAATACTTGTAAATTCTCAAACAGACTCGAGACCTTATTATGGGAATTCCTCGTACGTATCGATGTATTGCGTTGTGTTGTGTTGTGTTGTGATGTGTGTCATGTAGTGTGTGTAGTTACCTGGTGGAGTGTATCATGACGAGGTTGGTGAGGTATCCGTTGGTGAAGGAGAACACGATCATGATGGCGATGTACTCGTAGTCCCACTCGAACAGCACGGGCAGGTGCTTGCGCGGCTGCGCGTTGCACAACATCAACATGGGCACGCCCACGACGCGCACCACACTGGCGCCGGCTATCACCCACTGGTTCACCGGCTGGGACGATCGAATGTAATATGTTTTGTTAAATAACTACAAGTAGATTCATCGAACTGTACAGATTACTTCAAGATTTGTAATATAAAATGCCAAAGATATTCACAGTAAATAGTTGATTTTTTTTTTTAATTTGAACCGTAACAGGTATTTGATTTTGAACACGAGCACGATTTTGAAGTCTAGTCGATGGATATAAATGTATCAAAATATCGGCAAAAAACGTGAAAATCGTGAGTACCCGTTACAGTTGACAACGTTCGCGATGTTATAAGTATAAAATCAAGTATTGAATAACTCACACGCAACAGGAAGCCGGCGACTAGACGGCCCGCGTAGTCGCCGCAGTTGAATATCAGGTAGTTGACCACCGGGACGAAAAATATATCTGGAAATGTGTATTCATGTTTTTGGAATACATATGTTGCCTCAATTCAGCAAATGTATACTTTGTAATCTCAAAAGGGCGCAAATTATAATTGTACCTAATAAAATTGTAGCCAAGGCGTATCATATGTTTCATGTTATCAGCATTTTTTACCTTCATAGGTCTCATTGAAATTTTCTAGAAAAGGAACAGTGCTATTGCTTTCCCAGATCCTTCGTAATCGAACAGGGCGTGACGCAGGCAAGTTGGCTTGGACACTACAATGTAGGATGGATCCCCTTACATCGTTAATAGTTTCATTAAAAGAAAACAATAAACTTACTATTCCAGTCGGTCCCACTGGTGATAGGATGCGACTCCACCAGCACGGTGACCGCGGGATACACCGCCATACTGATAGCGAACACCGCGAAAATACTGAACGCGTACACCCAAATCTTCTTCAAAATCCCCACCATCGATACTTCTCTGTGCCTGTTCGCAGCCATCCCCCCACATCCTCTTAAAATATGGTACGTGAAGAAGTCTATCCTGTACAGTAGGACGTATGACGCAAGCGACGCTATCACCATGATGTCGGCGATACAGAAGTATATCAACGCGCTATGAAGCGGCGATATCTTGAACGCGAGCGATATGATCTGGGCGATTGCAGCGATTATGCCGCCCAGCGACTGGCCGCTGACGACCGCCGCCATGTACTCCTTGGAGAATCGGCTCGCGATACCCACGAGGCTACCGATGAATATTGCGCTGGCCGCTGCAAATAAAATTATTCTTCATGGACCTTCGTAACTCGTAAACAATAAACGTTCACACCCTCACACACTCGCACTACGATTCCCTGTGTCGCGAGTGGCATGTACGTACGTTCACAAATATCACATCACGATCACAAACATTTATCTATCACATAAATGTCTGCCCCGGCAGAGAAATGTTCTCCTCGCACTGCAGGCAGTTACTACCGCCTGGGCTACGGGACCGTCTTCTAGAGAAATTTTTTACTTTTATGATTTTAAAATTGACTCATGCTAAATTGTATACATTTTGTTCTGCGATACTCAATATGTATAGCTCGTGGTTGCAGTCAACCTTCGGTTAAAATATCAATGTAAAATACACACATCCTGAGTACTCTAATATAGGAAAATATTTATCTGTCACATAGGTAAATGTCTGCTCTAGCACGGAATCGAACCTCGGATTCTCCGGCACACGAGGCCAGATCTACTAACCTCGCTATATTTGTATGCTCAGCTGTGTTACTCAGGCACCAAAACAAAATAAAAAAAAAAGTTCCGATGACAATATTTAAGAACAACAGCAAGTAAGTTTTATTTGACTTGCAATAAAAATATTAATTTATTGTACGTATACTTCTGCTAACCTAAAGCGAAACTAAACCCGTACGTAATAAAGTTCATGAATTTAAATGTCACAGTTCAGTTAAAGCCATTCGATTTTTAGAACATTTAATAACTTTCAAAAATATTTAATAGGTAATTACCAAGCGATTTAAGATACCACGCCCCTTATAAATTAAAAAAAAACTTTTACGATCGCGCTAAATCTTATCTATACAATCACAATTATACGATCATAAATTGTAAACATTCCTATCAAGTCATGATTTAATTTGTTTTGAATGCACTTCTTCGGCAACAGCAGCTATGAATCTGATAATTATTGCTCTGTAAATTAATTACTAAATACATAAGCACAAGGAAAACAAGTTCAGCGGGGCATTTGCCATAAGATATCTCCTTTATATTATAACCTTATAAGATTGTGAGATTCTGTTCATACCAACTTTACAGATTAGCTCCACCCGCATGTATATGTGTGAGTATTTATTTATTAATCATTTGATAATATACATTATACTCACCGGTCATAATAACGACGGAGACCAACGTGATGATGAAGAACGTGTTCTGCCAGCCGTCGGTGTCCACCTGCACCAGGGAGGTGGTCACCAGGAACGACATCGTCACCACGATGAGCGAGCCCTGCAGGCGGCTCTTGACTGATACCCTGGAATGTAACGATGTAATAACGGTCGACGATAAAATAAAAAATACATCGCAAATGTAATTACATACAATTTTTATAACGCAATAATCATAATATCATACTTAAATATGTGTATTTATTGCTTATGATGACTTATAAAATAAAAATTTTCACCATAAAATGAAATCGGTTCTTGTTTTGTTAAAATATTTACTTGTTTTTAGATACTATTAAGTGACCTCGAACTCGATTGGAATGCAGCGTGGCGGCATAGAGGTACTATACATAGAGTAGGGGAGACATACGGCTGCCTGTAAGCGGCAACGTCCGACGGTTAGAAAGAGAAATAAGATTGCGGTACCCTTCCGGTCTCTCTCTACTAACGCATGCGTATTAAAGTACAGCTTGTTTTCGAAATAATAAAATCAAAACAATTTTCAAATGTCACACGTTTTTGTCATTTTATAAACATATTATCAACCGCAGAAATTCAATTACAACAACAAACCGTCGAATCGTTCTATCATGCTCACTTTTCTCGCTAATTGTACATGAGCTAGAAGAGAGAGATAGAGAAGGTGCCGCAAACTCTTCTCTCTTTTTAACCGAACGAACCTATCTACACTACCTCTATGCGTGGCGTGGGCGCAAATAAGTGCATCATAATTAATAAGTTTTTATTTTATTTAGTTCCAAGTCATGAACCAGCCCCGGATTAAGCCGAAATTAGAGCTCTGTTTAACTTAGATATCCATGCACATTATATATGATATAATATTAATTTGGTATTTGCAATTATCAACTTACAATGATAACATTATCCTGATATGATGTTAATAATTATATTCCGTCGCTGCGCTTGCCAAATTCAATATGTGCATTTTTTTAATTTTTGTTTTGTGCACTTAAAATAATTTCCGTTTTATTATGAATATGTCAACAAAAACCTTTTTGTGATATGCAAACTAGAAACGAGTTTAAATAATTCCATATGTGTTTTGACCGTTTCATTATTTGATTCGTTTCGTTTGCCAGTCCAAGACAAAGATATTAAAAAAATACTCAAAATGTATTAACATTAGTTGTACTTTCGTGAATTACAGGCGATATGAATATTATCCTCCAATATAAACTCATGGACAAAATTAGAGGAACGCAAAAAAAAGTGCGTGTAAAACAAAATATCATGGAAATTTGTGACAATTAAGTATAGTAATTTGTATTTTGCTTATTTTTCGTTATTTTAAAAATGCGAAAGTCGAAAAAACAATGTTAAAGGATAAAAATTCACGAAATTCAGAAAAAAAGAAAAATTTACAGGAAAGAAACATTTTTATACTTAACATTACATTTTTTTTATTCATAAATGCTTAAAAAGGCTATAATGTGGGCTGTAATCAGTACTTAGTGTTGCCCCCTCTAGCTCTTCGAACTGCTTCCAGTCTTCTTGGCATACTTCTAATCAAGTTATCAATAAAATCTTGAGGGATGGCGGTCCATTATTCTTGTAACGCGTTTTTGAGATCTCAAATTAGCGGGGACAGGAATTATTTTCTTTATTTGTTTTCCAAGCTTGTCCCAGACATGCTCTATGGGGTTTAAGTCGGGTGAGCGCGCTGGCCACCCCATAGTGTTGATTTCAAGGTCTCGAAGGTATTCAACAACCACGGCCGCAGTATGTGGTCGTGCATTATCATGCATAAAAACAAATCCGTCTCCTATGAAAGGGGCAAATGGCACTACAACTTGTTCCAAAATCTCAGTTACATATCGTACTGCTGATAATGATCCATTTTCAATGACTTGCAGTTCCGTACGTGCCCCCATACAAATACCTCCTCATACCATAACTGACCCTCCACCATATGCCTCTTTTCCAATGATGTTGCACTGAGCATAACGCTCTCCCGAGCGTCTCCACACTTTCACCCTTCCATCATCTGGTTTCAGGCAAAATCTGGATTCATCAGTGAATAGAACCTGACTCCAAGCTTCGTCATTCCAATTTTCGTGATTGCGAGCAAAATTAAGTCTAGCTACTCGATGGCATGTTGTAAGAAGGGGGCCTCTGGCAGGCACATGTGATTTTATTCCGGCCGATTTCAGTCTTCTTCTCACAGTTTTTGTGCTTACTGTAACCCCTCGAACTTCTTGGAGCTCCGTTCTTACCTCAGAAGAAGTTAAAGTCCTGTTCCTGAGCACCCGGTTAACAAGGAAACGGTCATCTCTCGCCACAGTTTTCCGTTTACGACCCTGTCCTGCGAGTCTCGTATATCGTCCGGTCTGCCGATACCTCTTGACAACTCGGTGTACCACAGATTTGGATACTTGTAACGTTTGGGCCACATGTTTGTAGGTGTGCCCAGTTTCAATTAAAGTAACAGCCCTGGCAACTTGAGTGGCGTTTAGGTCTGGCATTTTCAGTTCATTAGCAGTAACAATTTACACTTTACACGATAAATAAGGAAGCCAAGGCAAAAATTTAAGCAAAACCAAAATTTTCATTCAAATTCAAAAGTTGGCAAATTTTTCCGCATTACGAAAGAACGTAATATTTGCGTAATATTACGTTCTTTCGTTTCTTAATGACAGAAAAACAAATGAAATTCGAAAAAAGAACATTTCAAAACTTTTTTTATTTTCATAGAGTATATTAATGTATGTGGCCAGTACGCACGATAATTATAACACGAGATATTAAACCTTTTTTTTGCGTTCCTCTAATTTTGTCCACGAGTGTATTATACGACCTTAAAAAATATCAAACTCACAAATGGCCGTAGATCGAGTTCAGGATGAGGAATATCAAGTTCGGTATGGCGGTGGCGACGTTCAGGTACGAGGTGAACTCCGCCTGAAACTGCGTCTTGCGGACTACCATAGTCAAATTGTTGGGCGACACATCGCGGAACTTATACATCCAGTACTGCAACAATTCATAACTCGTTATTAATAAAAATGTGAGATGGCCGAATATTCGGACGAGTGTTTCGAGGTATTAGTACTGGTTGATTAATTATAAATGCTTCATTTGCAAATTCTCAGAATTCATGAACATGATACAACACACCTCAAATCCGAGCTTACTAACATCAGTTACTTGTGGTGCAGCCATATACCAAACGGAAGCAAGATCGTGTACTGTAGTTCTGCACCCTTCAGCTTAATACTTCACTTGCATAACAAGCTACTTCCTTGTAAAGCTAGTAGTGAAATGTTTTAACATTTTTTGGCTGCAGTGGTCAAAGGACAGGTAAAAGTGTGTTCACAGCTTTCCTTTTTCAGTGTGTGATAGCAGTTTTCTTTACTCTTCAAACTTTCCATACTCTTCAAACATCACCGGGGAAATCATGAAGCATTCTCTGATATGCACTAGCCAAAGAATCAAATGTACTATTGACCATTCTTGCATAATACAGTTATCTATCACTGAAACTCAGTCCAAGATCAGTCTAGAGTCTATACTAAAAATCTGTTTATCATTGATTTTAGAAGGACCAGCCTCACAACTTAAGCTAGTACAGAATGTTCTGCACCAATCTCAGTTATTGTTTTCACTACTAATTTTTTTCTTTGACATGTACAATAAAAGATTCTCTTTCTTTATACAAGGTAGATGTTTATCTGCTTGGGCCAAAGATTCACTAAAAGAGGATGTTCTTCAAATGGAATCTATGTTTTGTACCATTACCATTAACTCCTAATACTCCTAAAAATTAGTCATAGTTATACTTTCCGTGATTAAAAGCAGTCATAACTAGATATTGTGTCATTTATATTAGATGTACTTAATTATTGCGCTTGTTTGTATGTATGACTACTTTTAGTTAGGTATGACAGGATGGGATCAAATATTACATCAAACCAGGTTAAGAAACATGCCACTGAATATTAAATGTCACAAAATATATTAGGTTGGGGAGAAAGTCTTTTCGCATTTTTTATGAAAATTCAAAACATTTTTTTAATAAAGTTTTTTTAAATTTAACTAAAGTATATAAGTACCATTTTCTTCGATAACTTTTTGCCATCTTGTGGGTAGGGACATGATCCCATTGCTATAGAAATTCGGGGGTTTCTGATCAAAAAACTGCGTCAAGTAGTTTTGGCAGTCCTCACGTGATGTTAACCTGACACTGCCTAAAGAATTCTGAAGAGACGAAAACAGGTAGAAATCTGAAGGTGCCAGGTCCAGATTATACTGTGGATGCATTATCATCTTCCAGCCAAAGTCTCTTAGTTTTTGCTGAGTTGCCAAAGATGTGTGAGGTCTAGCGTTATCATGATGAAAAGTCACACCCCTTCTATTGACTAATTCCGGTCACTTTCTCTCAACTTCTTGCTTTAGTCTCATCAGTTGTTCGCAGTAGAGTTCAGAATCTATGGTCCTGTCTGGCAGTAACAGCTTATAATGAATGATGCCCTTCCAATCCCACCATACACACAGCATCACCTTGTTGCGAGTTAACCTGAGTTTCGCCACAGTCTGTGAAGCCTGACCAGCCTTTGACTCTCACAGATACTTCACTAGGTCCATAAACATCACAAATTTTTTTTCGCGGCCTGCATTGCATTTTTGCCTTTTTTGTAGTGAAATTTTAAAACATAGCAAATTTCTTCATTACACTCACTCATCTTGGCAGTAAGCAAAACAAATGAAAATCACACATTTTCCAAATTTGAATTTGAAATTATTTTCTTTAAAATTCAAACTTTTTAATGATACCAAAACCGGCCAAATGCGAATGGTATAGTCAAAGAGATTTTATTACAAGTTCATACATACTAAAATGCGAAAATACTTTCTCCCCAACCCATTATATCACTGTCAGGTATTATTTGTTGTATGTTTTTAGTAAAAATAAAAGTTTGTTAATTAAAAATCAATATTTATAAAAATTTCACCCATATTATGTAGAAATATATTTGACACTACAGCCAGTGAGATAGCAAAATATGAGATGCCAAACTAAAGTTATAACTATTTCTAAAGGTTTCTATGGCATTTTTGTAACTATATTTTAATTTTGCTATAAGAATATAATAAAAGTGCTCTTTGAATTACATTTCTAACGTTATGTATGTCCCTTATTTTTCAAAACATTAAGATTTTAATTTTAACAGTAATAGTTCACAATAAATGTTTTTTCGTGGAGTAAAATATTGATGCAGCACTATTGTAAGGTTTTATTTATTATTAATGTTAATTCGTGATTGTGATGCAAATTTCTAGTAATTTGTACCAACTTACATCATTAGCCGTGATAAAAAAATTCCAAGGCACTAGCGAAGTTATGCCGAACAAATAGAACAGCATGTAAACAATGCAATATCTGTCCCGAGGCTCTTCGGTCGAATCCAGCACTTTGGTGGAGCAGGAGTCAGTCACGAGCTCTCTCTCCTCGGAATCATCAATCACTTCATCTTCATTTTCAATAGTTTCGACGCAATTTGTGTTTATCGACCCCGTTGCATCCATTTTTGTCTTCGAAACAACACCGCACGAACTAATTGGTATTCTTTTATAAAGAGGCGGCAAGCCCAACGATTTATTAGACGACCATTAAGATGGGACCATCGCACGAATGGATTAAAAACTGAACTGAATGACTGAAACACAAATGGCATGCCAAAATAAAATTAGATTTACATAAATACACTATTATAAAACAAAGAGAACAGCTGCTGGCTGTGACACAGGTGTCATACTGACATTAGTGACAGATTACCACCCTGCAATGATCGTTTGACAGCAGATTCATCAAACGGCAATCCATTTCTGCGGAAAATGTGTACCAATCACTAAAAACAATCATTAATAATTATACATACCGCCTACAGGTTGGATTTAATTACTGGTATAGACGGACCAAATATTGAATAAAATTAATTCAATGTATAGTTATATCGTGTATACGTTTATTTAAATGCTATATGTTAGTATATATCGAATATTATTATGTAGCATAATGTTAAAAAAAACTGAGGAAAGTAAAAAGTAACACTATTAATATTCAGTTAATTAATAGACTCTTGATTAGGCATATTTATATATTGACTGATGCGTAAATAAAACAAGGTCTATAAAAATATTACATTTTTATTAAACTTTTTATCTTCCATTAGTGTTGTCTTTTGCTACTTTGATTTTGTACAATTTACATTAAAGCATGATTATTGTGTCATTAAATCTAAATTAAATATTAATAAAAAAGATGAATACAAATGGAAAACATTAAGCATTTAAAAAGAGATAAAAGAATTGTAAATAAAATAAATTTATAGATAGAAAAATAGAAAACATATACCTAGAAAACAGATATGTATTGAACATATACTGCAATATGTAACTCAAAGTAGTGATTTTCATTTATAATAATTTTAATGTTATACATACAACAATATGTATGTAATATGCCTAAAGAGTATAAACTAAAACTTTCCTAACACTTATCTAATACAAATAAGTAAGTATAAACTATCTTAATCAATATTTTACACTTTTCATACTATCATCAAATTAACGGACGGACAAATATAAAATTTAAAAACAAATAAAAATATGTTACCATGTGAATTAATACTAAATAAATAAAATACGTTATTCCTTAACAAAACAAAGGAAGTTGCATTTTCAAGAAATACTAACAATACTTGAAGCGGAATTAAAAACTTCAAACGTTTAGTATACATTTCTCAAATAAAATTAATACTTTTAATTATTAACATAAAATAGCTAGATTTAAATGTTTTACCTAAACTTACTTTATTACTTTTACACTGTATTTTACCTATTGCCTAAAGTTGAAACGATGTTTAATATATTTATAATTTTTTTTAAACTTCAAGAATTATATGCCGTAAACTTGGAAGAATTATAATAATTATCCTTAACAAATTATTGTGTATATATTTCGTAATAATTATATTCCTTTTACTTTACGTGAGATCGCATACTACAATATATGATGAGTTTTAATACACAGACATAAATTAGCTCAATTCGTATAAAATATGAAAATATATTTCATTCAAACGTAGAAAAATTATAACATCATAGTAAATCTTCTATCTTTTAAAATATCATGAAGAAAGAAATCAAAACTCTTGATAAGCATTACATACAAATAAATGCCATAAAACAATACATAAGACATGGATTCAGTCTTTTCTTTGCGTTTTCTTATCCCTTAATAATTGGTACATATTTGTAATAATTATTATTATCTTTGTGTTCCTGCTAAGCTTATAGCTACATCGCCACCAAACTTACTATAATAATAGCAAATAAAACATACACAATTTACTAGTGTAATGTAAGGCCATATAGGACGGTATATGTAAAGACGAATTTTCATTGAATAAGTATTGCAATACAATGAAAAATCAATCACAAATTCACGATGAAAATTACTGTTTAATGAATATGATAAATATAGCATAGATAACACAAACAATTGAACATTTTGGCGCCGTTTTTTTAAATTGTGTCTAGATGTGTCCATGTTCATCCTACAAATACTAAAGCAGAATAACATTAAAAAGTTTATATTATCTACCTAAACTGGCTTACGCTGAAATAAAATTTATTCTCTCTAGGATTGAAACTGTTTTAAATACTTGTCTGCCAATACAATCTGGTGACATTTTGCAATAATCAATAATTACATAACAAAATTGTGCAATAACATATTTCCAAATCCTACATTACAAATTTTGATATGCACATAATATTATGTATGTAAGTAATCATGTAATTTACTAGTCGGAGTCCAGAACAATTGTAAACTACCTTCATACATAGACCTTATGGCTTGTTACAAAGCAGATTATTAATTTCTTTTTTAATATTATCTTTATCGGCAGCGGTTTGGAAAAAAATAATAATTGTCTAACATTTTTTTGTTACTAAATCACATCGCTGTTTCTAAAGGCTGACTATGCGATCTATTTAACTCAGGCAACGGCGCTCTCGTGTGGCTGAGTTCAGTGTCACTGAAGTCGAAATTAGTTTCTAGGAGTGCTTCAGACTTGGACCTCCCGTGTAGGTCTGGTAGCGGATATGAATCCTCATATTCTCGGGAGGAGTCGTTCGTACTTGAATCGTAACTGGGGATTGTTTCTGGTGAATCATAGTTGTACACTGGAGAGTGCAATGGCTCCGGTAGGGTGTCATCGTAGTATTGTTGCTGGTCTGTAGGAAAAATATTAAACTTTGTAAATGTTTCTTTTCTTTTCATTTGGCGCGAGCGATTATGGACAGAGCCGACAATGGCCCACATGAATCTAAAAGGGATCACAGCCTTACACGTTCGTCCACTGGAGCGCTTCTCGTTGCAACGGGAGCTCCTTGAGTCAGGATAGTCCCCCGGCTAACTAGGGGATGATTATACCTTAACTCGTCTTACGAACAGGATCCCTCCACTAAACAGCGTTACTCCACCGAGACACCCTTGTTCTCCCGAGTTAAAGCCCGGGTAAAAAGGATAATCTTTGAGGCCCGTAGACCCTCGCCACATACGCCCAGAGAATGGTAGCGAAGGAAGAACCGGTTGTTGGTGTAAAGGTTCCGACGATAGATCGTGTTAAGATTAAGCATTAATATAAGCACGAAATTAAACATTGATAATGGTATCCTGGTATGTCTTCAAAGAACACATTATGTAATTAGTCCTACTGGATATTAATGGTCTCAAGTTAAATACTGTTGAACACGTTCGATATCGAAGTCAGCGATATTTCATATCAATAAAACTAACGTGAATGTCCTGGAAAAATAAAATATTTGTACCTACCCGGAATATCATTGCGTTGCCCGAAGGTAGTCGTGGGTACCGTCCCAGCTTGTGGTTGATCCGGCATTTTAGATCTCAGCTCCATCAGGAACGACAGCTTCGGCTGCGGCCCCCCAAAGTTAGGAGTCCCGTAAGGCCCATAGATTTTACCCTCCCTCTCCAGCTCCCGCTTCAAAGCTATAGGATCATCGAAGTTATCGGCACCTCGTAGAGGTAACGTATCTGAAGTAAAGTACTGGGATTCGCTTGGCGGCGATATGGTGTCATCGTCTTGAGGCGAACGAACGCCCCCCGGGTGATGTATTATGGGCAATTCTTCGGTTTCTGTGTTCATAGAAGGTGCCCCGCTGGTTGGACCGGAATTATCTCTGTAGCCTTCGTTTCTGAAAGCCAAATTCTGTGGCCGCGTAGTGTTCTGGGGGACGGAATATTCGGGGGATGCGGGTTTTTTATTGAAAGTGCTATGCTTTAGCTGTATGACATTACTGGGGTTGTGAGCCTCGTATATGTCGAAGCTCTGCGTGTCATCCAAGGAGGAGTTGAACTGGCTCTTTTCCATCGACTCCATGGAAGTCGTCGAAGCTAACATTTTTCGATAATCTGATCCTTTCGTGAGCGTCTCAGTAGATCTAGTGCTCTGGAAACAAATAAAAAATTGAAATTAACATGCAGAAGCAGCGCAATTAGAATAAATAGCATTTGCTAATATACGTACCATTTGTGCTAATTTTCTTCTGTAGGCAGTGTCAGGGAAACCACCGTTGATACTGCCGATGGATCTTACGGAGTGCAGTGATTGTCGTATTGAATTGCGGCGCTCCAGCCGTTGGATGTGTCTGCGAATTATTTTAAACTATCAGAAGAGTATAAAATTTCATTTGATTCATCAATTAATGTTTATTTTAATTTAAGTTACAAAATCTTAAGAAGTCTAAATAAAGAACACAACGTGATCGATTGTTCTAATAAAACTTCTGGACATTTCAAACGAATTGAGTAACATCGCTTGACATTTACGAATAGTAACAATTTTAAAAGCGTTAATTTTAAAAGTTAAGCAAACGGCACCTGTGTTTCGACTTGGAGTACCAGCAGACGACCGCGGCGGCGACGAGCAACACCGCGGCGGCGAGCACCCCTATAAAGGCTACGGCGAGAGTGTCGGTCTGCCACGAGAGTGGGTCGATCATTATTTTCGGATCTGGAATAGAATTTCAGTTGCGAACGCGTTCAGTTCACATCTTCTGAGCTAGTGACGTATGATGTCAACGGTGCGTTCAACGATTTAAGATGTCCACGTTCCAGTAATAAGTCGGTAGTCCGACACCAATTTTCTACTGTTAAAAACAGGAGACTGCATCGATTAGATATGATATGATCAACCTTGAACGGTAAATATTTTAATTATAAAAAAGAAAATACTTTCTTCAACAGTGAAGTGTTAGCTAATGTCAGTTGTAACATTGAAAAGCCACTGACGCTGGCATTGTTGATAATTTCCAAGCACGGCGATGACGACCGACCATCATGTACCGTCGCGTGGCCCGGCTGCCGTATAGGTACACAGCGAAAGAAAGTGAGAAAGAAAGAAAGAAATACACTTGTGAATGCGCCGTTCAGCGTAGCATAATATAAAATAGGTTTTTTAAATAAAAAGCTGACCGATTTCGCAGATGAACGCGTTCTTCTGGTTGCAGTCGGTGATCTCGACCGCGGAGAAGGCGAACGAGGTGCACTGCGCGACGTGGTCGATGTGGTTCACCCAGACGCGGTCGCCGTACTGGAACCACTGGTTCTGGCCGTGGATGAAGTCGTACAGCGCGGCGTAGTTGCCGCTCACGTACGGCATGGACGCGTTGTCCGACTGGCAGATGGAAATTTAACGATTACGTGTATACCTTAGATAAAGACTCCGTTATGTAGTCGTTGCGCCAGATTCAAGCCTGGCGGCCAATAAAAAACTAAGTTTTATGACACAGGTTGTAGTGAGATTTGTAATATCAACTAGCCTTGAGCCTTACTTTGTAAGGCTCCGCACAATGATGTCGTTGAGGTTTTCCATTTAAAGCAATACGCATGATTTAAATATATCTCGCATACAAATATTTTCTTCAGTTCAATATGGATAGAACGTATTATCTTAATAGAGAAAAAAACAACGATATTTCGAATACATAATAAGAAATATATCTATCTATATTAATAATAGAACCGTAACGGTATCGTGCTGGATCGGTACGTTAAATATTCTGTTGAATCTTCATTTCGATATCGATGTCGAGGTCAAAACACATTTTTTAGCTTTATTGTCTGTCTGTCTGAACACGTGTAAAACTAAAATCGCTAAACAGATTGAGATCATTTTGGACATATTTAAAATTATATTATAGGTAAATTTATATCTAGGATATTCTCCAAAGCGAAAAGAGAGCCGGTTACAAGTGCTAAATGTATAAGCTGTAAAAGCATATTTCGACATCATTTGCTCGACAGGATAATAAAGAGATTTCCGTTTCGTCATTCAACGTTTGGAAACCACGAGCCGAGTGGCACGACACCATAAGCCTTTCGAGCCACTCACAAACTGTACAGAGACGAGCGAGCCACTCACCAAGCAGAAAAGCCTGGCGTCCTCGTACGTCATCGGCGCCCCCACATACACGTAGCAGGTGCCGGCGACCGCGTCCCAGCCGGGGGGGCACTTGCCGCCTGCCAGCACGGACGCGTTGGTCGTGTAGAAGGGGCGGTAGTCGACTTCCAGCAGCCGCGGGTCGTCGGCGCGGTCGCG
>PDGT01000043.1:3145728-3169326 GCA_003671415.1 Megathymus violae
CCCGCCACCGCCAGCGACTCGTTGTAGCCCCAGTAGTTGTGTTTCGCGTCGACGCGCGTGCGCCACAGGTCGAGCGCGCTGTCGTCGGGCGTAACGATGGCGGTATACGTAAGTTTATAGTAGCTGACCATGAGTAAAGAACGCAACAGAGGGCGAAGTGAACTCGTGATTCGGTCCAGGTTGACTTTGTGTAACGGTTGTTACTTGCGTGGGTTTATCTATATTCCCTATAATAACATGTACTTATTGGGAAATGATATTACAGCATTATATCCACAGGTAGTATTACATGCTGCTTTGATTTTTTTAAGAAATTGTGAAAGGAAATTGCTAAGTAAGAGCAGTTGCACATTTATACATGTTGTCTCATGTCTAACGTGTGTACCTTATCTTTTTAATACGGTGTCTTTTGAGTAAGCCAGTGTATAGAATATATCAGACACCTTTCTTCTCTAACCCAGACAGAGTACTTGTCTTGTAAGCCCAGTACCAAGCAACGGCTCTAAGTGTATTTGAATTTGGAATCCGTTGTAAAAATTAAAATTTAACTAATGTGATTTTTATAAGTATGTTATATTTTTATGTAAGTAACTAGTCGATAAACTACCACACGAGCCCTTCGATGGTAATTAGCCACCGTTGCCCATAGACTTCGGTGACACTAAAGGTAACACCGAAGTGTTGCCGACCGAAAAGCAAGCGAGGGAACCGCATTATTACAGTTCGACATTACGTAAGTAAAACTAAACCAGACTTATTTTTAAAATTATAACCATTCGTCAACTGTTGTGGGGTGTGGACACTGGATTGATATCGTAAATTAACACTAATAAAACCCAATAAAGTCAGAAGAAACACGTGAAGGTAGACAAAATGAATAGATATTTTAACTTAGGATAGAAAAGTATATGAAGGAATATATACAAATCGTAGGCGTCGCAGAAGTTAAATGTAATTACGATAAATATTGTTACTTTATATGCATAATATAACAAATAAGGATAAAAAATCTTTTAATAAATAAATAAAAAAAAATAATATAATGTAGTAAACAGTAAATAAAAAATAGTACACTCACCTCGCGTAATTCGGATTATAATCGATAAATCTACGGTCCGCGGGCAGCCATGCAACAAAGACATGCAAAATTAAAGTTTATAAAATAAAAAGGAAAGTACATAAACTATTATAATGCAATAGAACGTCGTTGAGTCTTCACTGAGCAATCCTGACGCCGCGCACTGATCGACCCCAAAGCGAGGCATGCGAGGACCGCCCCCACCGACATGCACGTCTAATAAAACTTGTAATATCGAACGGTAAATATACTTAACATTAATATTTGTACACAGTAATCAGTCCATAATTGGTCGCCGGTCCTAACGAGATCCTCGGAACGACGCGGAGTCACCGTACATTAAGCCGTTCGTGTTTGTCACCAGCCATCGAAAGCCTTTTCGAAATCAAGTTAATGGTCATAACCGCAACCGTCGCGTGCAAAATAATTATATATATAGATACAAACTTGTCCTAGTTTATAATTAAATTCCTTTGGACCTGACTAAACTTTAGTTCACACACTGTATTGACAATAGACGTCCCAATAATAATCTGTTTACGTACATGGAACGGTTGACTGTGATCATTTCATAATCGTTGTCGGGGTTGAAGAAGACGTTGTCGACGTAGTGCTGCCCCGCCGTGCCGGCTACCACGGTGGCGCGACCCTCGCGGTCTAGCGCGTAGTTCCTGCAAACATACATATACCATGCAACGACACGTATACACACGACAGATCTGACCATCTTCGACACAGTTTAGCATTAGTTAACGTTAGAAAATCGCGCCTAAGTAAACTTAGTGCCAGACTCCAACTTGCTCGGCGGTGTGATGTTTTGCACAGCGTCAATGAGTAAGTTGAAATAGAGAGCCGTCAATGGGGCCCAGTAACGCGCCTTGATAGACGCCTAAATACAACAGCAGGCTGTCGGTCCTAGGTAAACTTAGTGTTACACTCCATCTTGCTCGACGGTGTGACGTTTTGAACAGCGTCGTCACGAGTAATTTGAAATAGAGAGCCGTCAATGGGTCCCAGTAACGCGCCTTGATAGACGCCTAAATACAACAGCAGGCTGTCGGTCCTAGGTAAACTTAGTGTTACACTCCATCTTGCTCAACTGTGTGACGTTTTGAACAGCGTCGTCACGAGTAATTTGAAATAGAGAGCCGTCAATGGGGCCCAGTAACGCGCCTTGATAGACGCCTAAATACAACAGCAGGCTGTCGGTCCTAGGTAAACTTAGTGTTACACTCCATCTTGCTCGACGGTGTGACGTTTTGAACAGCGTCGTCACGAGTAATTTGAAATAGAGAGCCGACAATGGGCCCCAGTAACGCGCCTTGGTAGACGCCTAAGTTCAACTGCAGGCTGACCGCTTGTTCTTGAATTATCAAGGTCATAGATATTTTCTAATAGTTTTAGTTAACCAACTGGGTTCTCCTAATTATCACATTTTGCAGTCCATCCAGAGGCGGTATGTCGGATCTATTCATAAATGTACATACATTATTAGTAGCACTGGCATTCTATAAAACGTGTAAGTTCGTTTGGGAGTTTTAATACCTACGGCAAAAATTGGTATAATAAATTGTTAGCCGTGTGAGAGGAGCCTGAACAAAAAATGAAACAGACTTGTTGTTGAGATTTTTTAAATAGTCCATTACAAAGTACAATTGGCAAATCTAGACTAAACGGCTGATTGGGTTTTGATTAAATGACATCATATATTTTTAGTACTTACTTATAAAAGCCATTATGCGTCGTCGTCTGATAGATGGGAAGCCTCACTTTGTCGAAGCCCGACACCTCCAGGATCCTTTGGCCTCTGTTGTCATGAACGTAGTTGTGCGTGAAGTTGGAGACCACCTGGCGCAGCACAATCACGTCCTTAAACGGCGCGTAGTTCCGCGTGAAATAGTTCCGGTAGATTGTCACCTCCTGGTATGGAGAGGATTGGCGACCTGGAAATTGAAATTCAGGTATTTTAATTAGTGGGCCTTAGTAAATTCGATTATTTTAAAATAGTGGGGCTCAGTTAATTTGGTTATTTTATTACCAAAGTAATTCAGTAAATTAAGTAATCAATGGGGTTCAGTAAAATCAAGTCTTAAGATGTAATCTTATTTAAATAACATCTTCATGATGTTCATCTATTTATTTATTTATCTTTTAAGGAAAACTTACAGCTAGATTTTAACACAGCATAAGTAGAAGGAATTAATGTAAGAAAGCCAATTACAAGTTTTCACTGATAGCAAAGAGCTTAATTATGCTTATATTTATTTTATTATAATTTATATGCTTATATTTATGTTATCTATGTAATATCGCAACTTATTATTCGAAGTGAGGGAAAAAAAAGTTCTATTAGGTCCCGTTTTAATTTACGGACATTTGTATTGAATAAGTCAAAATTACGTTCTTTTTAAGGCCTTATTGCAAATTAACTGCATCCTCAGATGTCCTAATCACGTGCAAGATTTTGACATCATCGGCGAATAGGAAAATTTTCGAATAAGTGAAACATTGTGAAATATCGTTGATAAAGATTGTAAAAAGAAGGGTCCGAGAAGTGATCCTTGCGGAATACCTGATGGGATCGGCATTTTTGAAGATCTATAACCATTTAAGACCACAGTTTGGTTTCTGTCGAAAATGTAAGAACAGAACCATCTGAACAAATTACTTCGTATTCCGGCAACAAGAAGCTTACGTAAAAGAACTAAATGATCTATCCGGTCAAAAGCCTTCATGTAAGCCGTATATATAACGTTATCACTAAAAGACTAATGCTAAAATAGCTTCAAATCTGTGATATCAATACAGAATAAGCAATTATTATCTTAGTAAAATAGAAGGGTAATTAAAGCATCTAAGAATAGGACTGGGGATAAGCTTGTAAGACAATCGCTCAGAGCGGCTGTATAATGACTTCTCCATATTCCAATGGGCACTTCTGTATATTTCTGTCCCCCTGAAAGACCTAAGAGGTCTTAGTCACGTAAATTTTATAGCATACGCAAGTCCTTATATTGGCAAATATTATTTAACTCTTATGTTGGTTTTTTTTTCATTCAGATATCTAAACAATGATTAAAAATACGTCGTAGATAACGACATGACCCTGATACATACAGTGTCACAATCAAGTTCCACCACTGATAGTGCCGCCACTGACAACATAAGATTATTACTGTCCTTACAAATAATAGTTACCTTCCACTTGTAGGCACGGCAGTTCATGGTTAGCAAAGAACAGATTATTATGGATCCAACCACGTAGGGACGTCGCGGAGCCTCTTGAATCAGCGCGCACTAGCAGCCCGCCCACGTTGTTGCGTACTAGATTATTCTGCAAGTTAAAAACAAGGGAATGCAAAAAGTACTTTAAAAAGTATGTTTGATTTTAACCAACGATTGTAATTCAGATAGCAGTAGCGATGACGACAAATAAAAATGTATTCAATTTCGAATATTACTCACGTAGAATTGAAAGTCATACCGTTTCACAAAAAAATTATTTTTCTCTTATTATATCACATAACGCAGAAACCTAATGTTAGCCGAATTGGGGCGGCTGAAAATACTGAGCCCATTCCCATGTTGGCGGAATAGGATGTCGTAAGCGGCGTTGGGGCGGCTTAAAATACTGACACCAATCTCATGCTGGCAGGAGACAGGGTGTCGTAAGCGGCAACAGAAGCGGCCCAGCTTGGTGGTACGGTTTCGCGTAAGGATTATATTATTCAATCATTAATATTATTACTGGCATTATTATCTTTCCGTGAAGCCTGCCTGGCTAGCTACCACCCTCCTGCTTCAGTCAGCCGCCAAACGACTCGTCGTTTTCCAGCTGGAGGCTTGAGTGCCAATACTTTCTTTTTTTCTTTCATTTTCTTTCTTGACTGACATAGACAATTAGTGATGCATTTGGTACTACTAATGTCCATGGGCGACGGTGACCACTTACCATCAGATGTCTCGTCTGCTCGTTTGTCAAGTATTAACATAAAAAAACACAATTTTAACAACGATTCGACAAAAAAAAAACAATCCTGCATTAAGCCAATCAATAATCACATTGTCATTTCTACTTACTCTGAATACAAGTGTCTGAGTATTTTGCACATCAATATGCACAGCAGCTGGACAAGATGTAAAGTTTCCATATAATTTCAGGCAGTTGTTAACAATTTCGTTTCTAGTGATAGCGACCAAGGGATTCACTTCGCCCACTGACTGGTAAACAATGGCACCATCGCGATTCCTTGTGAATACACTGCTGGATATATTGTGTTGAACGTCACGATCTAAATAAAAAAGACCCAGGTATTAATTAATAATAATTAAGCAGTATATAGATTCGATGTATAGAAAATAATTGAGATGTTATTTATTACGCGAAAAATGGAAGTAAAATCCATGGAAATGGCATATTTATCGATTTTGTATTCAGGCGTATTAAACATTTATCACCATTTGCTTTGACAGTAAAGGAAGAAATCTATACGTCTGAGAATTCAGTTTAATTTATCAGTACAATAAGGTTTACTTTTAGAGTAACGTTGTGGCAAAAAATTTTGTTTTTTGGAAAGCAAATCGAAATTACTCGGAATTGTAATACGGGTGTTTAAAATTTATTATTTGTACTTACTAAACCCAATAGCCGATATGGGTAACGTGATTATCTCAGCAATGAAACCGTGAACTGCGGAAGCACCATTTGCAAACAGCTTTACACTCAAGCTAGCACCTTCGGTCTTAAATAGTTTTTTTTCATCTGGGGACCCATTCTCCAAATAACCAATCTGCGGCGCAGTAACATTGTAAATATCACCATCATACAATGTCAAAGAATCTCTTTTACCATAGTTCAAAGTGTGATTGAATAAATTGAACTGTAGAAGTCTGAACCCAAAAGGCTTCACTCTAAACATACTCTTGAAAATCTTAACGCAATTTACCGGATTATTATCGTATTTGTAATAAAGTAGCACTCTTTCTTCGATTGTTACCACTTTCGTACTATCACAGATATCGATTAACGAAAACAGATGATAAGGAAGATTGAGATCTTTCAATGGTGTAAAACTAGATTCTTCAGAATCTCTTCCTTCACCTGTTAGCGATATGGCACTTACTCCTTCTCCCAGAATATCATCAACAGAATTAAACATTACGCTCATAGTGTCGGTAGGCGATACCAGGTTAATCCCGTGATGAGCGCATTTACTGATATTAACGTTCATAATATTAGGATTTCTAGTAACGCTCTGTACGGCCGGTGATTTTTCATTATGTAGAATACCAGCACCTATTATATTTACGTATCGGAGCGTACTTTCAGCCTTCTTCATAGTTTCATGAGTGTGATGGTCATGGATCCTATGCTCATATAATGAATATTCAAATTCGGGATTAGCAAAGCGTATTCCGCCCCAATAATCTAAGTTTTCATCTAAATTTCTCGATCCGCAGTGGATAAAAATGAATTTGGAATCCCATCTACATTCATGTCGGTGACCATAAAGTTGTCCATTCAGTCTGATCGGACAATCCTCATAACGGTCCTCGATCCCAACACATTGTAACGGTTCCGGCCAAGACCATATTCGAGACAAAGAATTACTATGGTATTCTATCCGACGATCATAAGCAAAGAACACATTTATTGGATCGAAACCTAATTCCCTGCAAACCACTTGAGCATTTCTTTCTGTAAATCGACCGTCACACATTGGCACCCACTGAAGAGTTGTTCTATTATAAAATTCTAAGAAACCTTCATTTTGTTTCACAATATCATTATCATTAATTGTACAGTTTCTTCCAGTACACAGACGTATTGTTTTTTGCACTATTAGTGTTTCCAACTGACGTTTATGTTTATTGTGACTGGGTGAATACAAATTAACATCTCGTTTTTCAATTCGATTCATTTCAACATTACTCGCAGCTGTAATTGGTCTCATAAAAATAGGCATTTGGCTGTGTCCAATAGCTTGAAGTATTCCCATAACTAATATACCAACATTCGGGGCGAATTCTAAAATAACTCCTGGATTAATTGACAGAGTTACATCAGGCATAACTGTTATATCAGATTTAACTACATAAGGTGAAATTCGAGGTTCTAATGTTAGGTCTGAAGTAAGACGACCTCCCAGTTTATTTACATCTACTACTGTTTCCGGACTAAACGTTACAGACACACTTGAATCAAAGCTATCTTCCAACAAATATGGTAAATATGTAGCTATAGCATGGTTGTTCCAGTCATCAAAATCAAATATTTCTTTTCTAATTTCCTTTTCATCAGCACTACCCCACCAATTCTCCGTAACATCTAAAAGATTATTGATTTTTGCAGTCCTGATCCCAGCTAGTAAAGTATATTCCAGTACATTATTTCCAAAAAGGTTACGGCTTACCTTTACTTTCTGTATACCTTTGAAACCTATAACATAAGTAGGATCAATACTTTTGATTATAGAACCTCGATTAATTTGAGAAGAATATCTGTTATTTTTTATTTGATTGTACACAAAAACAGCGTAAACAAAACCCATTATTTCACTTTGACTATCCATGAAGAACTGTACCATATATAGACCATTGTTTCTTTCTATAAAATTTCCATCAATCTTCATTTTCTTTTCCATTCCACGTATCAAAACTAATCCAGTCTTACATAAATTATCAGTGAAAACATTTTTCGTTATATTTACCTCTGAAAAATGACCGTCGATAACAAATCCAAAATTCTGATTATTGCGCCATGTATTGTTATGCATGTATACAGAATGCGTGAAATTTTCATTATATTTCCATACGTAAGGCAAACTAACATCAAATCCACCATATTTATTTCTTTCTATTGTATTGTCTTGAAGTACATAATGATACAAATTGTTTGAACTTCTAAGATCCCGTGCAAAATGACCAATGCCTTTTCCATTGTCTGTTATCAAACTACCGTTAACCATTATGGTTATTTCAGTGATGTTACTGTCATGTATATCCCAGAAAGGTGTATTTACGTATATTGCTTCTTCTTCGTTATGAGCGATTTCGCAATTGATTATCTTTATAGTCTCATTAGCTTTTCTAAGAAAATGATCGCCAAGCTCATTAAGATATCGATTATAAAATAAGGCCATTACACCTCTAGTATTTCCTTTGATTCTGCTATTAACAACTTGTAAAGTTGGGATTGGACCTTTTACTATCCTGTTTCTTAAATTTTGGATAGGTGCAGTAATACTGCTAACTACAAGAACTACGCCTCCCAAAGCTGCTACACCACTTTTGTATTTTAATACAACTCCAAAACTATTACTAGTTGTTGGAAAAGTAGATAGATCCCGATCGAGACACCATTCAACGCTCGCTTCATTTATATTTTGTGAATCAAATATACAGATGCTTTCCGTTGAAAAATTATGTATTGGATTAAGAAGCTGTAGTCCAAGAACGAATCCAGGATTACATCTAATATTATATGTTTTGGTTAAACTTTCACCAAAATGCTTAGTGAATACTATATGTCTAGTTTCACCGTTTACTAAAGATATATCAGTTTCGTATTCAGGCACCATAATAGGTCTATAATTAGATTCATCCATATTAAATCCAGGGTCCAGATTAAACCATCCAGCTAATTCTCTCTGTTGCAAACCTGTCAAATGAGGATTGTGAAATATGCCGGCAAAGTTATTATTTTCTATTGAGGAACTATAAACTTTGAGCCCTAATTGTTTAAAACTTAGTCCACTTCCTCGATTGTTGCTAAATTCTGAATATCTAACTGTATTACTAGCATCAGAACTATATAAATCTGAGTATAAAATTCCTAAACCATCATGATAATTGTTTACAATTTTTACACTTTCTAGACTATGACGTGCAAAGTCTATTTGGAGAGCAGGCTTAAAAGAGTTCGATGAATAGTCAAGGAGTCCAGCTTTTTCAATAGAGACATACTGTAGATCTGCTCGTTCAGCAATAACACTGAATCGAACTCCAGCCCAACTTGTTTCGTAGCACCTGATTCCAACATCGTTTTCGTGAGTACAAGAATTTTCAAAGCTATCGACGGTTTCAGCTTTACATTTTGTTATATCATTATCAAATTCAGTGCATTCAACATTTGATAAGATAATATTTTCTGTTGTTCCAGCAGCGGGTATTTCATTGGGTTCTAGGAACCAATCAAAAGGATTCAATGCTAAGCCAAGTTGGTTACAAACTAGTGCAGCATTAATAATGTTCCATCTATAATTACATACGGTCCCCCATTTGCCATCTAATCGTACTTGAAGTCGGCCTTCATGAGGTGTCCTCCCTCCTAAAAGTCTAATAGGCACAATAGGTTCAATATATCCAGGAGTTGTAGGTTCAATTTCTGTGTCTGTTTCATATATGCTATCATTATTCATTGTTATCTCTTCCTTCAGAGTGAATGTTATGTCATTTGGCCGTTTACCTCTTGCGTCCAATTTGCCTGCGATCATCATACCTATAGACGGTGGAAATTTTAGTGTTACTCCTGATTGTATGACAAGTTTTCCACCAGGACGAATGTTTATATCTTTATTAACGTCATATTCTCCTTGCCTTAATATTTCTATGCCTTCAACTTCGCCACCCACAACAAATGTTCCCGGAACATTGAATTGAGGTACAAATAATGAATTATAATTAATTTGCGTAGCACCTGGATTACTACTATGTAAAAGATAAGGCATATACACAATTTTTGCTAAATTATATCGATCCTTTCTATGAAATAGTCGATTATAAATTTTTTCTTCTTCTCCAAAACCGAGCCAATTAAATGTACAATTCAATATTTTACTTTGGTCTTCAACGTGTGAACCAATTTCGTACTGAGCTTCGGGATTATTAATAATATTTCTGAACACATCTATATTACTGGATGATAACACTATTGTGGCTGCAACTCTACTTCGAGGTGTTAAACGTAAAGATACACCTTCCAAGGGTTCAAAAGGTTCTCTTATTTTATTATCTCTTAAAAAATTTCGGGTAAACAATATGTAATGGTGATTACTGTATGGTGATAAACCTATGTTTACTACAAATGGTCCCTTATTTCCATAGAAATAATTATGTTCTATATAAAATGTGGCAGGAAGTATTTCAAACTGCTCTAAATATTTTCCTTGTATACGATTCATAATGACAAGGGCTCCATAATCTCCGTGTTCGAAATAATTATGTTCTATTCTGCCTATAACGTTTAGTGCGGGCTGAATTATCACAGGAACCCTTCTATTTTGATAAAATCTATTATGTCCTATTTGAAGATTAAGCAATTTAACAGGGTCATTGAATGTCCAACATGTAGATATGTCTATAGTACTCTCCATGCTTGTGTTAAACCAATTTCCAGTCACGTTCACCCAGCTATCACCACAGTAGTTTCCGTGTAAAATACCAACTTCAAGATTTTTAAATATCTCTGAATATTCAACGACAGTTGTTTGATTAATTGGAACATATTCAGTCTCTTGAGTATTATTAATCCAAATAGCTATACCATGTCCTTGGTTTGAACTTATTATACTTCTTGATATATTTCTATTCCCGCCTGTGACAGTAATATTTAAACCATCGCCTTGATTAAAAGATATTCGACTTTCAGTAACGTTGATATCCCCAGCTCCACTAACTACTTGAAGTCCAGCTACGTGGTTATTGTTAGATATAGACGTTCTATGAACATGAATTTGTGACCTTAAATTTTCAATGACAACACCTCTACCGTTGTTATCAGATATAATAGTATCCGTAACATTTAGATCGTATGTTTTACTAATACCTGATGTTAACCTCAAAAATCCAACAATATCGGTCCTTGCATCAGCGCGAAATCTAACATGCATTCGGTTTCTCGTTGAGGTAACACTTTGTGGTCGCGTATAATTTCTAATACTAAATGATAATAGTAATTTATCATTTGTTGTTAGGCCATCGTAAACAAAAATTTCGCCAGTGTTATTATGATTAGTAAACATCTTTATAAAATTAAGCGTCAAAACATGGTCAATTCTTGTGTAAAAGTTTTGGTTGCAGTCTCTTTCCGTATTAGAATACCTCGACTGTTCTATAGACATTTGAATCGGGAAAGTTTGACTAGGAGTCGATGCAAGGGTGCACAAATCAAAAATTTCACTGCGATCGAATCTTTCATCTAAATTAATTTCGTGAACTACGTATTTAACCCCGTCACCTCCATTGTCGTGAATGAGGCAGTTTTCTATCTTTGTCATGCCGAAAGTAGAATTAACGTACACTCCGTAGCCTCTATTGTTTTGTATCGTGCAATTGTTTATAACTATGGGAGCGTTCGGCGATGTAATGTTTATAGCATTGAAAGCGGAATAAGATATTTCTATGTTTTCCATTACCGGAGGAACTCCTGTTATATCTAGCGCACTTGTTGCATTGTTATCCCTTCCTAGACCAGCGTTTCTGATAACCACATGTTCAATCCTGGACATTGAAGTTGGGACGTACAACGTGTTACCGGCTGTAAGTATGCGTTCATAGACTGCGTTTTCGAAGCGTATTCCTCGCCAGTGTCGGCCGGAGTTTCTTAATTCATTATCGTCGTGATGTGGTAGGCACTGAATTCCGAGATCTGGGTGGAAGTCGCATACACCGGAACCAAGTTGTCGCGAATTCCACCCACACTGGAACAGATCGTATTCCGTGCCTTTACACTTGGGTTCCTCGAATAAGAGGCGAGCACGCCTCCCTGGTTGACGATCCATCCAATTGTAAAACGTTCCACCCATGAACCCTAATTGCCGACAAGCTGTTTCCATATCGTTGATGGTCCAACTGGAATGTAAAGTAAAATATAGAATTATAACGGGATAATATTAAAATATCATTATTATTATTTTGTAATTAAAAAAATTGTAAAGAAATTCAAACTAAATTCATATGAATAATTATAGTATTCATACGATATTATGGGAAATTAAAATCGCAAGCGTGCTATAAAAAATATGGAGCAATCTATATAACTGTATATAAATAACAACCAGATTATAATGTCAACGTATTATGAACAAGATATACAAATAAATAGATGTACTAACTTTCTAGAATTGGTGCACACAGATCGCCATTGCCCTCTATGCAGTAGCTGAACCCTACCCGCGAGGATGGAGGGTCCGTCCACGAGTCGAATATCAGGAAATGGCTTTTCCGGACGGTCTGGCTCCTCTGTGCTCGTAAACGTTATGCTGCTCTCATGTTGTCCCTGGAATAAATAAATAAATTCGGTTAAAAAGATTTAATTTCTAGTCACGATGTAAATATGATAACGTACCAACAGCGATAGGTTTAAACGTAATTATCACTTGCTTTGGTAAAGGAAACTTGAGAGTTGTCGATAATGTTTTCAACGGTATATAAACATCAACAATTCCCAACTGGCCAGCCTGGCAAATTATGGCCTTAATGCCTAATATTGTGAGAGGAGAACCGAGCCTAAGAGTAAGTAAGGTAAGTAACTACAATAATATCGTTCTATATGAAAAGCTGACAGACATGTGGCTTATATCAACCCCAGAAATTTCGGTCAGGTAAAAGTTTCTTGAGTACTTTCTTATTGCGGAGCACTTAACCTATCGAACCCGGTTTTTATTGTTAGATTTCAATTATTTCGCAATGCTCGAAGGTCATGGGATAAGATCTTCTGACACCAGGATTGTCCACTACCCCTTTCAACAATCAGTACTGGAGCAACAGCAACGTGCTAATGTAGTCTCCAGGGCTCCACAGCTACGAAGATACTGTCTTACCATCGACCATTAGAACATTTCAATTTTATTAATTGGAATAGTGAACTACTTCATTGTAACGTTGAAAATAAAAGTATCCAACTCCGCTAAGTAACAATACATTGCTACACGTTACAAGGTGTCAAAAGCATCCGAGTATTGTTAACTGATCGACGGCGGGAATTGCAGAATTCAATTAACGGAAACAGGATGTTACGAACAACACGTTATCGCAAGAAATTGACAACTAGTTTCAAAATCCCAACGATCAGTTTTCGTCAAACAACTATAGCAATTTGCTGCGGTTGTTCAACAGTTTCATGAGAGAAATGTATATTCTTGGTAACCCAAATTTACATAAATAATGGAATATTCATTATACCACATTTTGGTTTTCAATTCAATTTCGCTCTTGATTGCTCTAGATTTGTAAGTAAAAATTGTGTTATATTCGAATTTAAAAGTTAGCCAAGTTCATTTTTCATTATTATGAACAAACAATAGATAATTATATATTATTATTATATTACATCATTTATTAAGTCAAAAAATTGTATAGTCATTTGTTTTTTACACTTACCTAATAATCATTATTATTTATTATTATACCCTTTATAACCAATAATCGAAGTAAGATTCTATTTGACATTGACAAACAAATTAAATCAAACTTTTAAGCGACTTCAAAAAAGGAACAGGGTCTCATTTCGTATGAATTAAATTAAAAACGTCAAAAGTATTCTTATGCGGAAAGTTTATTACAACCTTGATGACCACTTTAAGGATAAGACTGCTTGAACATGAGTTTAATGAGTAACCATAAGTGCGTTCTGTAACTGCGAGTAGGAAAAAATAACTCCTCGAGAGTTTCTTGCCGCTTCTTCTTCTTTTGATGTTTCTTCTCTTGATGATTGGTTGAAGCGATGGCAACAATTTGACTTGGGATGTGCTTGTAAAAACCAACAGAAATATTCAGCTCATTTCAATAGGTATCTTAAACCATAATTATAATCTAAATTGTTCTTTGATAGTCCCGTAAGCAAATGTGACATGATACTTGTTACAAATTTTGCACCCACCATACTCATTAATGGTAATTATCGGTGCCGGTCCAGTGCCCCGCTGAACACATGCCGATACGCCCTTGCACTTCACATAGATACGGCTTCCTGGCTTTTGAGCCCATTCATTTCGTTACGAACGGCTGGCGACGTCACTATTGCTAAATTAAACCCCAGCGTGTGCTACTATTTTACGATCGAGTTCCAAGGAGAGGTAAATGATAGGCAGGTAATTAGTAGCATACTAAATAATTATTAATGAGTTACTTTTTTACCATGTTTGTATTAATTCGTTTTCTTGTATGTATGTCTGTCCGGTGGAATTTTGTAATAGATTTTAAACTAACTTCCCGATGAGCTTGATACTTTAAATTTGTACCATAGCTGAGAAGTGGATGAAAATATATAATAGATGATACATAAAAATGTGAAAAAATAAAAAGAATAATAATAATTAAACAATATATATTTTAGTTCGTTTTAAAAACATGGTATATTAAAAATGTTTTAATACGTAATTATTTATTTATTAATGAAGAATCACAAAAATTTGTAGACGAGATCCTACGATTAAGACATAAACAATTACGACGATTAATGAACTCCGAAATAGAGCCGGACTTCCAACGAAACTTATTCTGTAATCTAACAGATTTTTAGAACGTTTTTCATCACATTGCTCCAGTGAAGTTCAGTACACATTAGTGGAGTGGTTAATGATGCTACTATCGATTGAGCCCGTAGTTTTTAACACCGTGCGCTTCAAGGTGAAATAATTAACATTTAAATAGTATTTAATCATAACAATAGGCTTTGAATAATCTTAATAATTACCAATATAATGTCTCATTGCAGAATCAGCACTCACTGATTTGTAAAACAAAATTCTTGTGCTAGATAAGGACGGATACAGATGAAACAAAGCAAATTACATAAAAATTCCCGTCAACCGTGTGGGCGATATTGTCTAAATCGCAGCCACTGCGCAATGACCAGCGGTTGGATTATAAAATTGGCGATTCTACAAATAGGAAATTTAAATGCCGATCACTCTTACTGCTCCTGAACAAGACTGATGTTGATTAATACACACATATACGACATGTTCAAAGAGAATATTTATCTATTACATTACTTATGATTAGACAAGCACTTAAAGACTTCTTAATTTACTGTCCGCGATTAGTAACCGATCTGGAAAAATTGACGGTACGTTTCTTATAAAATGCAATGTTTTTATGTTTAATACCCGACAAACGAGCTGACGAACCATATGATGGTAAGTGTTCACCGTCGCCCATGGACATTAGCAAGACCAAAGGTAACACTAATGCGTTGTCGGCCAGGAAATGAGGAGAAGGTAAGAAAGAATGTACTGGCTCTCAAGCCCCCAGTCGAAACACGACGAGTCGGTTGGCGGCTGACTCAAGCAGGAGGGTGGTAGCTAGCCAGGCAGGCTTTACGGAAAGTGTAATAATGTTAATGACTTAATAATAATATTGATAATATAATCTTTACACGAAACCTTACCATCAAGTTGGCCTGCTTCTGTCGCCGCTTACGATACCCTGTTCTGCCAGCATAGAATTGAGGCAAGAATTTTAGACCGCCTCAATACGGCCAGCAAATATTACGTATTAGGTTATAATATATGAAAGTCAATAAAAGTAAAGTCGATGTGCAGTCACAAAATGTAATGATGATGCGGCTCGATATGGACACCGTACCACATTAGGGGCATGAGAACTTTGAAGTGAAAGTGAAAGAATACTAATTCGACGTAACAAAATTACGTTACGGTACACGATAGTTAAATTTTAGGAAACAGTATTAATCGGTATTTGTTTCTTCAAAGTCTGCTTTACGTTTACTAATAACGGCACTGGAAAAATTGTTAATTATTTAATCAGTTTCATCTGAGACGGACAGAGATAGGCAAGAGAGAAAAGAATCAATCCAGAAGAATTAGAAGTAAAAAAAAAAATAACGTGTGATTGTTTGTTCAACACAGCGGAGATTGAATTATGTCCGAGATCGAAAACAATATTGGGAAATTAAAATGTAATAACTTACGTGCGATAGCATTCTAGAGTATAAAATACAGGAGTATTTTCGTGAATAAATTTATGGACTTATTACAAATATAGGTTTTTCTGCAAACGACGGAGAACCTACATTATGTATTTTTTAATCATATACTCAGTATATAGTTTCGTTCGATCTTCCTTATTTTACTAGCGACTTGTGTAAAACTGTATTATTTACTGATGACACCTCCTTACTTTTTAAAGTAGATAGGAGAAAACAATGTTTTGACGATGTGAATAATACTGTTTCGCAAGTGTTACACTGGTTTACATGTAATAACCTTGTGTTAAACGCTAAGAAAACAAAATGTATTAAATTCACTTTACCAAATGTTACACAAGTGCCATCTCATATTGTTTTAAATAGGGAAGTGCTTGAACTAGTGAATTCTGCCACATTTCTTGGAATCACTATAGACTAGATATTGAGATATTGAAATCTTGTCAGGGAAACTTAGCTCTGCTGCCACCGCTGTTAAGAAAGTGAGGCTCTTAACGGACGTAGAAACAGCAAGATTAGTTTATTTTAGCTACTTTCACAGTGTGATGTCTTATGGTCTGTTGCTGTGGGGCTCAGCTGCAGATATTAAGTCGGTTTTTATATTACAGAAAAGAGCAGTACGCGCCATTTACAACCTCAGGCCTAGGGATTCCCTTAGAGATCTCTTTAAAGAAATTGATATATTAACTGTAGCATCACAATATATTTTAGATAATATTATCTACGTTAAAAAATACTCTGATAATTTTCTTAGGAAGAGTAATGTTCACAGTATTAATACTAGGAGTAATGCTAAACTGATTGTTCCAAATTTCAGACTAAGCAAAACTGGTGGCTCTTTCGTGGGTAAATGTGTAAATATTTATAATAAAATTCCATTAAAATTGACAGAAATGCCATATTGTCAAAGGCGTTCTTATGCGGAAAGGTTATTACAAACTTGATGATTACTTTCAGGATAAGACTGCTTGGACATGAGTTTAATATTAAGCCAGTTTAAGTGCGTTCTGTAACTGTGAGTAGGAAAAAAAAACTCCTCGGGAGTTTCTTGCCGCTTCTTCTTCCGAGACCACTCACAGTAGGGATTTGTTGAAGCGATGGCGTAGTTTGACGTTCGAAAAGTGTTTGTAAAAACCAACTTCGAATAAAATATTATTTCATTTCATTTCGTTTGTAAGAAACGAAGCTTCCTTCAAGTTCTGTGTCCATTTTTAATATTTTCCAAAATAATTTTGAACATTTATCATTTACCGTAGAGTTTCCTCATTTGATGTGTTACATGATACAGTTGATAAAAAAAATCTCTCATAATATTCCAATATACCTGCAAAATTTATCTTCGGCATAAGTTTTTTTTTTTATTTATGGTACATGTCTGTTGTTGGCTCACCAACACTGAGTTAGTGAGCATGTTATTATAAATTTTCCGTCTGTATACACGGAGAAAATTAGACGTGGTGAACGATTAGACTGACACGAGAGTGTTAATATACGAGGTCGGTTTTTTGTACGAAACTGTACGGAATCCTGAACAGAAGTTAGCTTTTCACAACCGAAGATTCTTTTACTGTTCCATGTTCCATGAAATTCTCCAAACGTGCATTACGAATCGCTTTATACATCGATTTTAGTTGTAAAAGATTAATTCCACAATTGATTACTTTTTGCGCTCCGTTTAGGTTTTCACTACCGTGATTCCAACTTGAAATACAATTTATAGCGTTATCTAGGCTTTGACATCTTTAGTCAAACAACTCATAAACTTTCGGATAGGATATTGACGCCATATCATTCCTGATCATCATTGGATTCTGTACCTATCTAACTTTTACTGAGTAATATCACGCATGGTTGTATTTATTGTGTTGTTCTGCCCGCAAGAATACATATTTCTGTTGTAATAATGAAGGGATGTAAGGGTTATTTTGATCGACAACGCATCCAACACCGCTGGTGAACGGATAATAAACAGCAGTGATCACTACCATCGAGTGGTCCATGTACTAAGTGCTAATATAGAACTGAAAAATATAAAAACACATAGCATCACTTCACTCTACGTTTCGTCGTCTCAAACTAATCAGAATCACTTCTATTGGATTACAATACATCCCGTCAACCTCGATTGCGCATTTGTAACGCGATGATTTCAAGTATTTATCGCTGCAGTCTTTTAAGTGACTGTCCGTACGTCGGCGACACGACCGGTAGGATCGAATCAGCAAAACTGAAAAAAACTTCATAGGTCCACATCTAAGGACGACAAGGGCGTCACAAACACGTTGGAAAGCGGCCCGTGACTCACCGGCGAGGTCGTTGTATCAGAAGCATTCGTGCAGCCAGTCGAGTTCTGGCGTAAAAGGCATTGCATTGCCAAATAGATTTCAGCGTTCGACGTAAAAATGAAAGTGTTATTTTTTGGATCGTTATCTACATTACGGAATATCAGAATTTATCTTTCGACTATTCATTTACCGTCCAATCATTTTAAGGCAAGTTTTATTTTTAATCCACGACTGATTTTGTAATCGAATTGCTGTCAGCTGTGAAGGAGAGTGCTTTAGAAACGGTGTCGGTACAACACAACACCAGAAGTGCCGTGTCCCATCTCAAACTTCACATCGGGCGCAGCAACACATCTGTACGAAAATTCAAACGGGGCTGACTAGGCAGCTACGAGTATCGATGGGTCTCAGTGACAATGAATACGTGGGCTGCAAGCCATTCATGTCAATTAAGTATGTTTTCAGTCGACAGTCAGTGTAATTATAAGAGATGTTAATTAATCAAATCAATTCCGAAATAATGCGTCGCGCGCGCGAGCTAATATGCTTATAGTTCAAGCGTCGTAGGAAATATAAAAGTCTCGTTCAATTTTATATTTAAATGCCATTTTAAATAAAAAAACAATATCCAATTTTTTAATTCAAAATTTATTTTCATTTACTTGTGACTGAATCCACGAATAATAAGTATTAAGTGAGTTAGATGATTGACCCTCTCAAAATATGAGTGATTAGAAATGGTCTCTATTAACTATTTGTTTATTATCCGTGGACCACATCATAAGCAAGTAACTAAACATCACATTACACAATTGTTTCTACAACAATAACCTAATGCATTACAAGTTTGTGTCGAGCAGCGGTATTCCATAAAGCAGCTTGATAAATGATCGCAACACGATGGAAACTCTCAAATAATGTCTGTAAATCTAGCCTTGGAATTTGATCAAGTTCTTCGAGATTAATACCATCATCTTGTTGATCGTTTTGTATCAGTGTTAGATTACATTAGCTGCGGCTCCTGTGTTTTTTGCTACTAGTGTTAAAAGAAGCAGGCTGTTTTGATTAAAACGGACAATCAATTTTTATTGCCTCACTTTGTATTCTTAGAATTGAATCAAATATTAAATCAAATTAATACAATACATTTTATTACACATCCATATTAGAATCAATTAAATGAATTATTTCTGCAAGTCCTAGTATTAATAGTCCGAGTTGTAAAAAATTGACAATGAAAAAGGAATGAAAAATAAAGTGAGAATGAAAAAAATGCGCCGGCAGAAAAATACACTTTTTTGTAACATTTTATTTCGGTACATAATAGAACTCTTCACAGTATGTCTTAAATAACGGGTCACTTATCTGACCATCGCTATTGTAGCGATAAAAGTATTTTTTTGCCTCCATTAATATGTTTATTTATAAAACTCTTAGTGTCCGAAAATTATATTGCAAAATTATTTATAAACCGATTTAATTTTTAAGTTACGAGATTCCTTTACGTTTAAGTATTTTATTTGCTGTGTCGACTTCCGCCCACAACGAATAAATATGACTCTAATACACGTGACGAGGAATTTAAAGTAACCGCGAACAAGGGAACGGAATTTAATAGTGTTCGGTAACCGTTTTATGACGGGCTGTGTCTCGTTTTAGTTGCAATACACTTTTTGTCTTGCTTCCTAATCGACGCTAGTGGCAAAATTTTTATGAAAGTATCTACGTATACCTTTGGGGACAGTTACTCGTAGTTAGTTATTTTCGGTTGCGGAAGTTAGACAGCAGTCGTTCGACTAGGCTGGACGCGTTTGGTGTACAAATTCCGATAGCGGGATGGCCACTAATCTCCCCGAAAGCACGTGTTATTTTGAATACGACCCATTTGTAATTCTTTTCCTGTAACCGCTGTATATTTTTAATTAAACTCAAGTGATCTGTATGTAGAAACCGCTAAATTGAATGTATATGTGCATTATTATTTAAATATCTGTTAGTCCAGTACGATGTAAGTGCATGAAGTACATGAATTAGGAAGGCTTGAGAAATAACAAATTACTGGCCGGTGGATTGGAGAAATTCCTTGCCGTTTCGTTGGCTATGGCGGCCGGATGAGCTGTACGTCCGGCGATTTCTCTGTTAATCTTTCCTAGTCAAATATCAAATACACATTACAAGTAAATAACTGGATTAGTGCGCCGCTACATGTAGTTCTATAAAAAGTCTTATCACCGGGATTCTGGCATAGAGGTAAACAAAATAACATACCCCGAGGTTTCACTAAAAGACAAAAGGTTAAGACAACAGAATGGGCTTTCATGATGTTGTAATCGTATTTGACGTTAAAACAGGTAAGTTGTCAAATTTGTTCTACTTCAATTTAACAGGAATAACTCAATCCATTGTCAGTTTATATCGCTATTCATAAATAAACAATACCGTTTAAAATGGATCCAGACACTACAATTTAATAGTAAAATTGAATATTACTAAAGCCAGATTTTTGCTTATAAATAAAAATTTAAAATTTCTTAGGTTATTTTAGGTAAACTGCTTCACGGTATTTTATACTACTTTAATATTAATTGCCAGATTGGTTTAAATATGCGTGAATTTCATAAAAAAATTACAAACACTAGGGTTGTCAACTAACCTAGCAGCAATTTGTGCACAGAATTTTTATCTCTGTACCTACCATATGCGAGCAGAAATTCTGTAAGGCGTTGCCTTGTGATAACAGATTGCTTCGAATTATATGATGATGAATAACAGATGATTATTGCGAAGGGGTCGGTAGGTCGGGTCAGTGCTTACATTGTCGTAAAAAAATTATAGTCTGGAAAAAATAGCAATATAAACGAAATACATAGTTGTACAGACAGAATATCCGGCAATGCACTATATATTTTCTTATTTACATACGTCATACGATAGTATCTACTTAAATTTAAATTAGCTTGTGATACTAGTAAGACTGTTGTCGTGAATTTTTATCTGTAGTAATTTCAAACCAGTGCTATTAGGAAAAGCAAGTACAGACAAGAAAATATAATGGTACAAAAGCCCTATTTTAAGTTTGTTAATACCACGACATGAGAGAATGCATGACCCCATAACGTCAGTTCGTTTGTGAAGTACTTTCTTATTAAAAAACTGCCGCCACACCATGTTTCGTGACACAACCAGAGCGTGACAATACTGCTCCGAGTCAAAACAAAAGCCACTTCCTATGGCAATGTATGGAAAACCATATGAAAACGTTCATTTAACAATGCGTAGCTCACGAATAGGGTTTTCAACATTTTGCAATAAATTATCATATGTCACATATATAAACCATTAAAGAAGTTTTTTTAATTAAAACACTGATTTAAGTAGATTAACACTTAGCAATACGGCGTGCAACTATGAAAATGAATTAATATTTAGTTTGTAACAGCGTTTTTGTATTTAATTTATTTTTTGCAGTGTGGTCGCATGGATCCACATTATTGAATCATGACAAAGAGCCGAACCTGACCCCGTGGACATTAATTATTTAAACAGTTATTTATTACCAGGTATATGTAATTCGATGAGTTAAATTGTTGCATATAACTGGCATACTCACAATAAAATTTATTTAGGTACTCTCCATTCAATATTATTTATTTATTGTCTAAAATCCTTACTCAATGCTGTAACCCGTGAGATTGCATTTCCTTGCACAAATCAAAATTATGAAGTAGGTAAAATATATTAAGTAGCCTGAAATCCTTACGTAAACATATTTTTGCACGTAACGAAAACCAACAAGAAATACAAAAGCAATTTAAGATGACTTTGTTATAAATATTTTCAATACGCAGAGACCGATTGCATTTCACATTTTAATAGACCAGAGATAATAAAATCCTGTAAAAACAAACGAGCATCCAGATCACTGGATGACTGTGCTCCATGCGTATCCATCCAGGGGCGTTATCATCATGTTGCCGGTGAATCTCGATTGTTAACTGGCTCTGCCGTTTTAATAAAAAAAACATTGGACAGTTGTTTTTAGAAACCGGGTGGTGTTTTGGTGGCGTGAACCCAAAAAACTTATCATTAACCGCTTAGCAATTTAACAAATCTAAGATAAAAAAAAGAAGCTCTGCATAGAAAATTAGTGGGAGGTCATATTTTTACTGTTATTCGTCACAGTAAGGGTTATATAAAGTACACAAAGTGGAGTCAAGGCACGATCGCGTCCCGCAGTGCGGGGGCGCTGCGCGCTGGCTCGAAGTAACTCGTGATCGTGAATAAGGATTTGCGTGCTTTTCGAATCGTGATTTCCCTCTTCTAAGTACGTTTTATTTAACATACTTTAACTTTTTAATTTTGTATACGATCAACTGAAATTTTTAATGATCACCTAACCAGAAAAAAACATGATATGTTTAGCACTTATGACGTAAAACTACTTCATTATTACTTAAAGTATTTATGGTTTTATTTAAATATGTACGAGTACCAAACAGGGAGAACACATGATAATGTACCCGAGCTTCCCTGCAAAGTAATTTCTTTTTTTGGAAAATGCAAAATCACCTTTTCTTATCTTAATCCTTCTGTGGGCTGTCCACATATTGATATTTAATATACGTTGATGCTTGCAGCCGAAAACAAATCATTTTGTGATTCTATCTATGTTGTTACTTACGTCATTCGTTAGCATAAATATAAAATATTGTATGCGTCAATGATATAGACGGTATGGAAACGACCTTTTTAACGAACTTCAAAAAATTAACATACACCTACTTAGTCGTATATTGTTAAGTCACGAAATGATTCATAAAACCGTTCTCTGGTTTGATACTAAAATATCCTAAAGTTCACTTTACTAATATGGTAAGTTACCTTCAAGTAATCATGTATGTTTTCCTAATATTATTCCAATGCGTAATAGAATTTAAATATTTCATTTCAAAATGTTTTAACGGCCAAAAGTAAAGGTGGCTAATGTATACTTTGCCATTGCAATCTCAAGTGAATAGATACACTTCGTCGGGTTGAATATCCTGACACGATTGAGGATGACACGTTGACAAATGACACTCACATCTCCTGTCGTTTGTCTGTCGTCTGTCGTCGCATTTAAGGGAGGCCATTCGTTCATTATGAACTCCTCCTTACACCTGCACTTAAACTTGTCGTACCGGCGTGACGTCGCGAGCCAAACGGGTCTTGTACATCGTGGAGTAGAAAATTATATATTATATATGTATATATATATATATATAAATATATATATAATATATAAT
>PDGT01000043.1:3169333-3241573 GCA_003671415.1 Megathymus violae
TTTCTGTTTTCATATTTATGTATATGATCAACGATATCACCTGTCTTGAACGCTTGTTATGACATGATAATACTAGATTGTTAATTTGAATAACATCACGACGTAGCACCGTCGATTAACGAGCTGTTCTCTTGCACAATGGGCTTTGTCCGGTCACTCGGCATCGCTGCAAATATCCATCGTAAGTTCATCATAAAAGTATACCTTTTTTGCATGTTGGCTTAAACCCGTTAGTTGGCTATTTGAAGAGACAAATTTCAAGGAAATGAACGAGATGTGAAGAGTCCTCAAAGCATAGATCGGTGGAGGGTTCAACAGTCAACCAGAGTGCCGGATGTTCTTAGACAACTTGTGGGCTTCCGACAAGATTTTAACAACTACTTACTATCGATATACATATAAACATCAAAAAACCGGACTACGCCGGATCAACCGTTCAATTTCCAATTTTTTTGTTTTTTTTTTTTTGTCGATCACTGACGATTGTCAGAGGTAGTGACTGTGAGATTTATTTAAATAATAATAATTTGTTCAGCGAGTTAATTTTGTTTGTTTAACAAATTTTGGATATTTTTCTTAATTTTTGAAGGTGAATAAAAAGTTATAAGCGAGTACCTACTCTTCTACCTAATTTGAGCAGTACCTCAACTGCTGCCAAAAAAAAGAACGGTGAACACACATTGGGAATGCAAAAGGTAAAAATTGATTGATAGTATGTTTCCGAAAATGTCACATTTTTCGGAGTATCGTGTAGTGTAAACCTCGACATTTATTGTTCTCATTTTGACATTAGCTAAATGTCTTTATGTTCACGCTAATATCGAATTCGTGCAAATCTATCACGACGCCTTCTGAAGATCTAACAGCGTGGGTATTGAATTTAAGATATTTCATTTTACTTTTGTGTCAAAAACACAATTACCGTTCGAGATTCAGATACAAGAAGGATCGATATAACTGTTTACTGAAGCATTGTTGAAAATGCACATGATATTCTGCCCAAAATTTTATAAAAAATCCACTATCTCGTCTAGTATATATTGCATATAAAATTGCAAATAATAAAGCCAGTCAGGCAATAACCTGTATGCTCCAACTGCATGATAGCATGGAGACCCCTCCAATAATTATGACGAAAGGCTCATGCCGTAAAGTAATTTGCTAAAGAATTGTACCTATTCTTCAATGTTTCTTCATTCCACTCATATCCTTGATATATCTTAATTTAATTTCAATCACAATCCTGTCATATATTTTACTTAACTCGTCACGACACCGTTGCATCTCTCCGGGGGAGGGGGACTAAATAGCCAGCGACAAATAAATGTGTAAACGTCAGCAACCCGTCCTTAAACTCTGCAAGTTTTGTCATTGTGTTGACAACAATGCCACTTAGTAAATTTAGTAATTAAGTCGTCTGTCCTTATGGTGTCAGTGACGTCACAGTCGATGCCATCGCGTCATTGGAGATGTAAGTATTTTTATAGGAACAAGTAAATATTATTTTACTAAAATCCCTACAATATTTTTTTCTGTTAATATGGTAGTTGTAGAATTTATAATTTAAGTAAAACAACTTTCTAATATTAAATTATTACTTAATAACAATGAATTTCCGCAAAGTAACCCGCGATAATGGAATATACTTGTTATCTTAAGCCGCATTCAGAACTATTCCTCGCCCTTAGGACGAGGATAAGCTGGAACGGCGTCGGATCATACTGGTGTCAGTATAATTGACAAAACATAAAACAAATATTTGTGACACACCATTTATAATTATCGTCTGCAATAAAAAAATTTAAGGTATTATTATTATTTTAATAACCAACAAAAAAGTTAAAGTTTTAAGAGTATTCTGTATGTTCGTCCCACAGCCCCGGGCCGCAACCATGCTACAGAGCCGTCCGGTCATACTGTATCTATTTGTCTATATGCCAGATTGCGATTCTGGAGGCATTGAACTCGGAATTTGAATAACGCAACCTTGCGTACAAAAATATTCATCGTACTTAAATTAGGATTCCATGACAAGAGAATAAACAGGTCATGGATTATACGAGTATTATAATTAACGGAATTCAATCACAACATTATAACGTTTGTGCTACATTGTTTTGCTAGGATCTTGATCGATATGCAGAAATAATATCTACCTAGTCTGAATACGGAAACGTTATTCTTATGTAAGGTACTCACAATTTCCGAAGCTAAAGCTGGCTGTATAAAACATAAGTCTCTAAGATATTAATAATAGCGTTATTTAGCGTTTACATAACATTATAACATTATATAGCAGTATGAACTGTCCAGTGCAACGGAACACATTATGTAATAGGCATTTTATGAATGAAGTGAATGGGCTGAACGTAGGTGGAATTTATTTTTTAAAGATTGATTTCCTGTTTCTAATGTACAGGATTTTTATATGTATGACATACAAGATATTATTTTGACTGACGGTGAACGCCACGCTTACGAGTATACAGCACACATAATTAATTAGAACTTAAGTAATTAACAAAATATGATGTTACCGTAAGTCTTAAAATTATTTATAATATAACTGAAACATATTTAGTTTAAATATCGTATGACTGCTAATATTAATATATTATGTGACGGTGTAATAGAAGCCGGCGAATAGTGTTCACACGAGACCTATAATAGTTCTAATCCGATAGTCATCTCGGCGGGCCATTGAACTACTTTTAAACGATTTTATCTAGATCAGTGTTCAGCCTTCAATGTAATAACTATGTGGGACTTACATTGTAGTTTGTGAATATTACTGTAAGTATTTAGTCGAATAAAACATGTTACATAACTTTTCATGTACCAAATACATTGTATTTTAGGGACTTACTATTAGAACAACAGATAAAAACTATTTTAAGCAATCACGAATTTCCAAAAACGACAACGAAATCAGTTTCTCTTTCATTACTTTAGTTTTGGATTATGCAAAAGATCAGTAACAATGCAGGTAATCAGCAAAAAACAATACTTAAGTATTACATAACATATCGAACTGTTAATGTGTGATACCCGTACAGTATTGAATAAAGGAAACGAACATTAAATACAACTATTCATGGACATTACGAGAAATTCATCTGGGTCAAATATTAGACATGTAATTGAGACGTGGATATTTTGCAATATAAATACACACTTACACCCTGCACTAGCATTCCCTGTGTTACGGGCGGCATGGACCCACACAAATTAGACAGCACAAACACCCATTACCCGAGAACAGACATTTATCTGTCACATAAATGTCTGTGCCGACCGGGAGTAGAACCCTGGAGCTGACGCTCGGCAGGTAGGTCACTACCAACCGGGCTATGGTCGTCTAATAATACCTACTATAAATGAAAGAGTAATATAGTTACTCTTTCATGATTTTAATATCGCATTTGTGATTTACAACCTTAGACATCTACGAAATCTTTATTTTACGTTCTCACTGAAATTATTTATGTTAATTACTATTAATATATCTTATCCTCTTTTCTCTTCTCTATATATATTTTTCTATCCCAAAAACTATGTTTGGAAGAATTTTTTGTTCTCTGCATAGACTTATTATACTATGCTTTTCTGTAACCGCCCTTTGTATGATTTTTACCTATTTGTAAAACATTATAATTTATTATAACATTCACATCGTATGATACGCACCTACTGAAGATAATTATGTTTATGTAATGACGAATGACGTTTAATAAATAATCATCTAGAAAATGCACATAATACTGTAAGTAAATCGTAACAAACGAAATAACAGGTTAACCGAGATACGGTTCTGCGTGCGTGACCTTTAGTATTTTAACAATGGGTTCGTTAACTTTTACAAGTAACCATCGATTTACGAACGGCGCAGGTACCTACCGTGAACGGAGTCATAGATCTGTAGAGTTATTGTTTCGTCATCGAGGAGCAGTTCGCGTGTTTATTCGGGAAACAAATAAGTTAGAACAACTGTGAAGCATACTTGTATATGTACAACTAACGCAAAAGGCACTTCGCTTTAATAATATCAGATAAAAACTGTTAATTCGCGATATAACAATAACATAATAGTTGCCGGTTTAAATTTAATTGTGGCTTGTTTGTACTTCAATTTATTATTTAGATTTCGAAGGAATCAACATGCCACCCTGGTATCGTGCGAGGATTCTTAATCACTGCATACACTGCATTTAAAAATACGTTCCACAATAGTTTTTCGAAACAGCGTTTGAATTTAACATTCACCAGTGTAAATCATGCTTCATAATTTTTAGATACAAATTAAATAGGACTGTATTTTTTTGGTATGACGAAGTAGTCTAAAAACTTATTTACATAGGTGGTTCTACGAATAGATACGTATCAAACGGATGCAAAGTACACTCAGTGGCTGATAAAATTATAAACAATGTCGTAAAGGAAGTAACACTACACTGTAAATTGCTACTTATCAGATGACTCTTATTGCTAATGATAACACCTTAGTCACTATTCAGACAAAACGCACTTATTATTATAGCGGTGTTGTGTATCATTGACATTTTTAAACGATTCACTGAATGCAGGTCGCTTTTATTTAAATTTGTTGCCACGAAAAACTTGCTGGCTATTGACATATTGTGTCACGGAGACGGTTTCCTTTTGTCTCTCAAAACACGTTTTATGTGTTCCATCCATAAGTAGTTCTATATTTTTGTATACTACAACTGTATCGAAAGTGTAATCGGCAATGTTGTTGAAACCGTAATCAGAATCTAAGGTTGGACATTGTTACCGATGTATAGAACTAAAGTTACAGGATACCAATACTTTTTCTGGCCACGCAGAAAGTTACATGGTCTATATGATCCAGAAACGAAGCGCTAGTCGACGATTTAGCCGTTTCCAGCCAGCCTCGACCACTATGAAGCAAATAAAGCAAAAATTAATAGTAACACTCGCAATGACCCAAAAGACTACCTTGAGGGATGCCAACATTTAAGTAGTTAAATTAAGGAGAACTAAACAGCTATGGTAGTATTCACAACAAGCCGTTAAGTTGTCTCCGATTAATGTCAAGGGTACTTAGCGTGTATCGACTCAGTCATCAACTTACTTAGGCCGTCAATAATCTTCAAGTGTTACATAAGCATGCAGTTTAAGCTCATAAAATTATGCACGTCATGTATGTGCTGAATCGGTATTATTGCTTCCGCTGATGTTGCGTTTTAGTCTAATGATTGCTGATAAGAATGTTCTTTTACATTAAATAAGGAGACTACATAAATAGGTATGTAATGTTTCTTTCAGGATAAACACTTGTTTTATAGATAATATTAAGTTTTTCCACTTTACAATAAAATTTACTAGTAGTTATATTTGGATTATTGGAACAAAGTGTCCGTTTACTAGTAAAGTAATGAACATTTGTGACATTTAAATGATTTGCAACCGAATCGAGTGGTATTAAGTAGAAAAGATCTATATTTCACTGAGTGCCCACATTTAGGGAACTATTTTTGATGTTATACATTTATGGTGTGTCATGAAAAACATTTTGTGTATTTAACAATGCAATTAATGTAACACACGGCACGTACATATATCAATAAACAAAGAAGACATTTATTTATAGCTAATGGACAGAGAGAATGATATCAATTTTGAGGGTTAATTTCTAGCGATGGTATTAAAAACAGATTAAGACGTCTACTTCACTTAGTATGGATTATTTTATGTAGCAAATAAAACAGTAGTTTGAGATAATTCTGGCCGTACTGGGGCGGCCTAGAATACTCCCTCCGATCCTATGCGGGCAGAACAGGGTGTCGTAAGAGGCAACAGAAGTCAGCCTGCTTGGTGGTAGGGCTTCGCGTAAAGATTATATGATCAGTATTATTATTAAGTAATTAATATTATTACTGGTCTTAGAGTCAGCTTGAGTCAGCCGCCAAACGACTTGTCGTGGCTGGGGGCTTGAGAGCCAGTTCTTTCTTTGTTACCTTCTTCTCATTTACTGGCCGACAACGCATCAGTGATACCTTTGGTCTTGCTGATGTTAATGGGCGACGGTGAAAACTTACCGTCAGGTGGCTCGTCTGTTCGTTTGTCGGGTATTACCATAAAAAAAAATATCTTAGACACAGACCTACTTCCGATGCAAATAATCGAGCCTAAACTTCTTTCTGATATCACTTGTATCGCGAACGTAAATTTCATTCAACATCTGGTTATTTCCTAAAGTTAACTGCTTCTTCTCACAACACACGGAGCACTTTATGATCGTCGATGTTGCTTTTTTTTTACTCATACGTGATAAATGATTCATTAGCTGAGTCACTGGCCAGTGATGCGTGACCATTTGTCGTGAGAGAAATCACGTTACTTTGAAATCTGTGTTGATAGATTCTAACTTGTAAACATGTTTGCAAATTTTGGAGAGATGTCATTAACAAACAACAGTACTTAATTATGTACACGTATCTACGTAATAGTTTTTATTATGCTAAGACTGCTATGTACGAAAATCGCTGTGTGATTTCAAACCAGAAATGTCATGGAAATCATGATTTTCAGCTTCTTCCCTTGCATTAGGAGATATTTCTTAACGATTATTATGATTTGGAGAGTACTTGACATGATTTTTTACTGTATAAGGCTGTATATTTTTAGTATGATTATAAAATTTGCATAAGATTATGAGTGAGGTTGTTTATTTTGGAATTAGATAATAAATCCATAACTTTTCCAAGTATGACACTGACAACCAAATTATCGCAATTTTAAATAAATATGTATAATCACCGTATATATTGTAAATGCTCTGATTAACTAACTCAAAAAATATGTACAAAATGAAAATGTCTAAACAGAAAGTAAAACTTGTAGCGGTAAAAGAAAGGTAATTATTACATTGATATTCCAGACGACACCTTTAATCTCTTCTTGTGGCTTTCTGTAATGAGGTTTCTATCATCCGACCTTCTCCGCACCGTTAATACTTGCCGCATGCCGAGATGTCATTAACCTAGTCCAAACAAGATATTGCTTACCTAAGTAATCAAGGTTCTACACTGAGTTAGGAGCTTATGACTCTATTTGTAACTGAAACTACAAAGTTACTAGTGGTATAATAGTTAACTGGTGCGTAGTATCAGACCATCAACTTTATAAGATTTTAAACATATGTCATTGCAAAATTTATACATTTTATTATGTAACGGGTACTCACGATACGTTTCATTTATTGCCAATATATCCAACCAGGTAATCGATCGTGGTAACGGCGAAACTGCTACTAGGTGCTACTACTATACATATACATATAAAGTATAATTATGTGGATAAGTTAGAACGGGCCTTTAGTCATTAATAAAACTGTACCAGTCTGCAAAGTCGAAACAAATTACGTATATTTACTACTTTTGTAAATTCTTGCAAACACTTATTGCATCTTCGATAATAAGGTATTGCATTATAATTGCTAACACGTCATCCATTGCAACGTACCAATGATTCAGACAAGGCGCCGGTAGTGAAGGTTAACTATACTATTAAAACAATTAATAGAGAATAGGAGGCTCAGTCAACCGTAACATAACTGTTGTGTTACCGAAACCACAGCAACGGTTTCAAATTCAATCACGGAACTCAGAGATAACAGGTCATTCACAGTAGGACGCATGCTGACAAACAGGTGCAAGAACTTTACTACACAATTGTAATGTTAACAAAAGAAATTCTTGCGATAAAAGAAAAATGCGTTTTAAAAGTAGACGTAGTGACCATGATTGAAAATTGAATGAATCAATCGATGGTCAGCTTTCACTGAAAGGTACATCAAGAGGAGGCTGACGGAATAAACGGAGGGGGACAAAAATATGAAGTAGCGTCGACGTCAGCGGTAAGGCTTTTCCACGTCTTAAAAATATCTATAACATATTAAAAGGAAATAAAAAACTATTGATTTTTACCAATCAGTCTAACAGAAAAATTGTTTAAAATTCATCATCGATCTTGTCCACGAAATAATAATCACATTGAACGTCTCAGCATTAGCCTTATTAGAAAATAAGGCCCGACTTCGACTTCTATATATGTCTATGAGCTCTACCCTTATACAACCAACGACACCATGCTGGCGATAGCATACTAACATTCCGTCGCATATAATGAATACTTCGTCGGACGTTCACATCGTGTCATTTAATTATCTTATGCAATTAGAACATCACTACTAAAAGCACTGTTGCATTATACTTGCATAAAAGTCGGCTTATCTCCGTGTGGGATCACTTAGATTAAAAAGTAACGAGTACATAGACAGCTTAATTTTATCGCCGTTGTAAACATGTTACGAAAAGTAACAGTATAAATGTGTCTATTTAAAAAACTATTCAAACATATTGTTATATTTTATCTGACGTCAAGTTCTCGACAATAGTCAGTTACATATTAAATCTATCTAATATGTCAGAATGTAGGTGGTCAATTTTATAAATTTCTAATAACCAAAGGGCCAAACATTTTTAATCGAAACGTGAAGTTAGGGAATAATGTCACAATGGTTACATCAGCTCATCGTAAACGACTGTCGAGTTATCTCTGTTTATAGATCTTGACACAATTTTGATAGGAACAGTCCTAATTAAACACTCGCACGGTTTTTTTTACAACGATAGAGCGACATGGATTTATTTTAAGTTTTGTTAGCAGTACCTGCGCGTTCTATTGGACCGAAGATAGAGATTTTTTTTACTCCTTTTAATGTAATATTTACAAATGTAATAGGCCCATAAATCTTACGCGAACGAAAAATCGGTTGCTTTGTGTAAAATTTACCAAAGTTTATTATATTAACCAATACCCATACACACCACCAAGTAATAACTGCTTTATAAAAAACTGAACAATAAAAGAAACATAATTGAGAAAAAATAGCCAAATATATTTTTTATTAACAACGGTATGAAACGGGTCACTCTCTCCCGATCGTTATGGCCGTTTTTTATTCCAACGACCGGGGTTTTTATAATTTACAAAACTGGTTTCTGCCTAAAAAACTTCACCCCAAAACAAAAGTGAAAGTAAGTTTTTCAATCCCGCTACAAAGTGTTATAATTTAAATAACGTTTTAGGAAACTGTATCTTTTACAACAAATTTACAGAACTCGTAAGCCTCATTATATGGGTACGTTAGACAAAACTCTGGTCATAATGTTATGGTTCTAACTGAAAGATGCTAAAACGTAAATACTGGTATTGTGGTTACTTAACTCCGCTCGTACACAATATCTAGGTTATTTAATATTACAACCAAACATGTCACATAAATGTTATAGATATTACATTTGCTATGAATGGATCTGTTATTAAGTATTTCCTTATCTTTAGTAATTTTAATTGGACTTTACGTTATAGTAAAATTAAAAAAGTTCAGTGTGATATGAAGTAAACACGGGAATTAGATTTAAGACTCATACTCATAAGACTTATGCCCACCTATTTTGATATTCTTTATTCAGCATTGAACTCCTAGATTCCGACGCGACCTTTGCTCGGTGTCTATTAAGGTATTGGAATAAAGTATTATTGTCTTGTTAATGTTTTCGAAAGACATAAGTTGTGTATGTGACCTTTTAGAGCATTGTTAACTGTGCGGATTACCTACACCCACTTTGTCCGTGTCACTAGATATTTAACGTGGGAACGATTTCGCCAATCAGACTGGTCTTTATGGAAACTTAATTTAAATATTTATTATTCAACAGTACACTACAATTAAAGAAACAATGTACATATATAACTGCATTAAGAACAGCTTAGCCACGGATGCAGTTATACCCTTAACAATGCATAAAACTACCAATTATTTTTCATTGCAGTTTCATTCATAAACTTTACCGTCTAAATAATACTCACCTCCAATATTATGGTTTTGTGAAGAAAATTATAGCTGTTCTGGGTGACTAAGTCGGTTATCTATGAGTAATCTTTTAATTGATTTTTTTATCTTACCATACCTTTTCAGACTAAACCCACGAATATGTCAAATAAAAACAAGGATATTACATACGTCATGGACAGAGAATATGTACCACCTACATTGTGAAGTGTTAAGATTTGGCGCTGATTGAAATTAAAGGTTTAAATTCATTGACAGTGGGTAGGGGTCGGGTCCAGGGTCACAAGGGTCATATCCCGTCGGCGCCTTTGCGTATCAGCTGCTTGCATGGCACGTGTGTCACATTATGTGTGACTCATTCGAATGCTAATGCAGTTGGTGAGCTGCCGAGAGCAACGATGACAGTTCATTACTGTTGTCTTACATAGTTTCAATATATTGAAAGGCTATAATCGTACTATTTTAACTCCAGAATTTTAATGTTGCTCTCATAACTTTCTTTTCTACCTGAATCTACGGTATTAGCGTGACCTCAACATTTCATCAATCTTTATTGTTTTTAGTAAATGATTTGTTATAACAATCTGCATTTTTATGATTGACACAAGTATAACTCACATATTTCTTGAAGAACTACAATTATACTCATAAAGACATTATTGTTATTACTTCAGAGCGATAATTGAATCTCGATCTTTTTACTCGTAATATACAAACTTAGCAAAGATAATTTTTTTTAAAACCACTTGGTGTTGAACGGAATTATTTTAACCCGTGGACATCTGTTACCAATTCAGAATGTATCTATAACTTCCCTATACCTCGTTGTCCACAAAGAAGGCCCACAGGAAGGCCAAAGAAGTGATGGATGGATTGTGTGAAGAATGATATGGCTAGAATGGAAGTTACTAGTGAGATGACGTCTGATAGAGAAGTATGGAAGAAAAATACATGCTGCGCCGACCCCATATAAAAATTGGGATAAGGGCAGGAGGATGATGACCTCGTTGCCCACAAAGGTATTTACAGATTTGGGGATTGACGTAGAACGCTCAGTTTTTAAGCGTCGGTGACACTTAATTTCATTATACTTAATTTCATGGTACTCAGATAAACTGTTTAAAGGTTGTTCTCAATACTGAAGCTACTACCTACATGCGGCCCCACGATAATCCAGTCAAGAGTATATTTTTCTATACAGCAACCATTCCCTTTCTATTAGTAATTTGTATTAAATAAAAAACTGGATATAGTACGTGAATGAATGATAGGCAGTGATATCATTATCTGGGCTAGCGCGTACCTTTATCACGGATCTGTGGAATTTACGAGTGTTTTATCGATCGATGGGTATGTGGTATAGTTTTACGGAAGAAAACACTCAATGTTGAAACAATTTGTCGAATAAAACCCCGAAAACGTTCATTTAATGATAATCCTTGTAATACGCATTGCGGAGTTTGATCCATATGGATTAGACACTATTACACTACACCGCTGGGATTTCTGGAGAATACATATTCTTTTTTTTTGTTTTGGAAAGCTATATAGCTTAAGACACGTAACTGAGACATTTTTTTTTAGATATTCTTCCTGATGATTTTCAAAATCAGCTAACAAAAATAGCACGGCTTTTCACTAGCAAAAATACTATGTCTAATTAGAATCTTATTTGCCTATGAAGTGAAGTTTACATTATAATGTAAACGTTTATAGATTTGGAAGCCATCTAAAATGTAGTAGACTATTACAATATAATATAAACAAAGATAATCTATATTTTATGCTCATTTGATAAAAATTTGCAACATGCGAATACTATCAATGACGATACAGATTACAAGTTATAATCTGTGAATGCAGCAAAGTACTTATACCCAGATCTGTAATGAGTGAGCGGGCAATGATGGTAAATGCAGAGGGTAATCTCCGGAACTACGGGAATTTTTTTTACCATTTGAAAGGTACATTATTCGGGGTGAACATAGGCTATATAATATGTAGTATAAAACAAAACTTTTGTCTCTGCCTCAATGCGATAACTTCAAAAAGTACGACACGGGTTTTTACGGATTTCATATAAAGTTAGATTAGTTGATGAGAGAGGTTGAAGATAGAAGGTGTATGACATCAGGAAAAATTTCTGAGACACCTGGTAAAGATGATTAATACGAGTGCTTTTTTCTGAACAAACAATTGAACGTTTACACATTAAGTTTTTCTAAGCACAACGAAAACAGGTGACTATTGATAAAATAAAATCAAATATCAAATAATATCGATAGGTTCCTTACTACGGGTAAATTCTTAGTTTGTTTTAATTATGTTGTTAGTAATTCGTTTCCGTTAGTTTCTCAGCAACACCCTTGAAATCATGGTTTTCCGTCTTGTTAAGGATATATTCAAGGCAAATTCAACTAGAAATACTGACGAGAATATACGAATACGTGTAAAGTTATAAATAATATTTACATAAAGCAACAAGGAAATTCTGTAGAAGAACAACAACAGTGAAGGAGGAATAGAATAGAGGAATAGAAGGAATCGAATTGTTACAGGACACAAATAGCCTGTGGCCAAGGTTTACTGTAAACAAAGTTTAAGCAAAATAAAATTTCATCAAAAGTTTAATTTTGTAAGATCGTCAATACTGCAATTTAAAACAAAAATTTAATGAGGATACCTAGTTACATAAACATTGTTTTTAAATAAAAAGGAGTATTAAAAAAAATAGACAGATATAGGTAAAAATGTACTTACAACTGCTACTAATTTTCCGCGCACCGTGATGCCGACCATCGGCGCGAACTTGATCGTTACACCAGGTTCAACCACCAGCTCACCCTCTCTGTCTATCAACAGGTCATCACGCAGCAGATACGGACTACCCTCCGCGCGCCACACCGTCCGCCCTAGTAGCACACCACCTGGCAACTCGGTCAGATTCGATGTGTTGTTCAACAAATATGGGTCTATAACACTAGCCCTCGGCTGCCCATCACTGCCATGAACGAGACAAAACACTAACACCACCGTCCTCCACTTGTACTTCGTATCGCCGAACTGACTATGCCGCTTTTGCACCCCCATAGTTAGAACCACCTTACAGGGGCACGTTTCTTTGACAAAAACTCATTTCACTTTTACTGACGATCCTCTGCAACTAACACCTATCCAAACATCGCACAGGTATGTTACTCTTTCTCTGTTTTATGAATTCAAAACACATTTTTTCTAACTGCCGGAGAATAATTATTATTAAAAACAAAAACCAATCAATTTTATTTCAGCTAAACAAATGTATGAAAATAAAATAACTAAACAAAGGTGGGGCAGAATATATTAAGCGCAAATGCGCGCTACTGCGCGACCGTTGGACAAAGTCGTTTGGCCGGTTCGTTGCGTACGTATAGTTTCCTCCTGCCCTCCCACCTCGTACCTCATCATACCTATTTGTTTCACATCAAAAGCCTCCGCCCCTCTATTGAATTCCAAATCATTCATTCATGCTTCCTCTACCTTTCACTTCGTGTTTTTCACTAACAAAGGTAACGTTCGTATGTTTTCATTCACTTCGATTTGAAAATCATTCAAAAGGTTCGGTCGATTCTATTTTAGGAATAATATAATTTACTCTGTGGTTTTAGTTTTACACTGGTATAAATCTCATAAGGTAATATATATATGATGTAATTTTTTGCTCATTTTATTCACGAACATTTATTACTGAAAATATAATAACTATAAAACATAGCATTACTAAGGATCATTACCTAGACAGTTTTGTTTATTAAATGACAATAAATTCGTTTTTCTCACTATTCCATAGTGATAAATTTAGTTTATTTCATTCTGTTTTCCCCAATTTATGTTTAATACTTTTATAATTAGAGGTCAATGGCAACAAAAAATATTATTACTACTTTTTAAGATTCATTTTGTAGACAAAATATTCTTTGTTTAGGTTACATGCTAATAGGTATTCGACACAGATTAATAATATGTACAATAACAGATCAGTTATAGTTATCTCCTCGTTATTTCAACCTTAATTTCGGCGATAATTTAGTAATTAAGTAATGATAACATTTTTTATATGTATGGATTATAAAAATGTACTAATTACAATAAAAATGTTGAAGTTAATAATTATATTTAATTTGTTAGTAGACAAAATTTCATTACTCAGAAATGAAGTCACAACTCTGATTATCCTAGCAAATTTTATATTACAGTATGACATAAAATTGAGCATTTTACACGAAAGGAAGTTTTAAAGTCTCATCCATTAATTATTAATTTATAATTTCATTTTTAGTATTCTTGTTCCTTTTAAACACTTATTTAGATAATATAAAGGTTCTGCGTATCTTTTTAATTTTTTTTAACCCTATTACCTATGGAAACACAAGAAGTTAATACATAAAATATACCTCTGAAATTCGACAACATAACAACATATTATGAAATTAAGAAAGTCCTACTTCTTAAACTATTTTTGGTAAAATCGGTGACATTATTATAATATGTATAAGCCATACGTTACATTTTATTTTCTTGGTGAAAATTCTCAGAAAAGTAAAAAAAAAATGTAATTTCAATGCACGGATGTAAAATATATGGGTTTCAAGTAAGTCTTATATTACTTTGTAAGGTGATCTTAACGGGAAATTTCTTAAAACACATCATTAAAAAAATATATTTTCTATTTGTAAACCATATAATATTATGTGGTGATTGTAGAAATATCATTATTACAACTTCTAACCAATGACAAGTAATTGAACAATATTAGCCATTTAAGATAACTTTTAATGCCTAATTACATAAAATTTACTTTTTATTTAAAATATAATAAGTAGTATTACTGTACTGTTAAACAAACTACATTTCTATTACCTACCACTTCTTGTATATGTTGTTAGCCTAGCAACACTCAAGCCGTTCACTCATATTGGCTGTCATTTAGCGTGTTTTCGTACTATTCATTCGCTCAATTCGTTTGCTCTTTCTTTAGCACCTTCACTCGTCAACAATATTGATCCGTTTTTCATTTTGAGTAACATAATAATTCAATATACTATATTTCGTGTGGAAACAAATAGTTATAGTCCATTTATAAATACTCATCTATTGTCAGTACACGTAAGTATCAACTATATTTTTGGTTATTTAAATGTTTCGCCGAACGGTTGGCGTGGCATCGTCAAGCCATGGCGACATCTTGTATTTCATTGTATTTATCTATTTATGATTGTGACCCAGTCATGTTTGGTTTTAGATCTGAAAATATATCACAATGAGTTCGGGAGGCACGCGGGTGTACGTCGGTGGTCTAGTGGAGGGCATAAAGAAAGAGGATTTAGAGAGGGAATTTGACAAATACGGAAAATTGAACTCGGTGTGGGTCGCTTTGAATCCCCCTGGCTTCGCGTTTATCGAGTTCGAAAACATGCAGGAGGCGGAGGATGCGTGTAGCGCGATGAACGGCTTCGAAATGTTAGGCGCGACACTGAAAGTAGAGCTGTCTAGAAAGCGGGACGGTCCGCGTCGGGGCGGGAACTTCCGCGGCGGGCGGGGCGGCGGCGGCGGCGGTGGCGGCGGCTACCGCGGCCGAGGGGGCTCCTTTGGGGGTAACAACAGATTCAACTCGTTCGGAGGTGGCGGCGGCCGACCGTATAATCGCAACGGCCAGAGCAACGGCTACTCCGGCAACGGCGGCGGCAACTTCAGATCTCGATCACCCCTCTCGCGATTTTAATTTAATTCTAGTTTTAAGTTAGGTTTAGTGTAATCGTAATCTGAAGCCTCCTCGTGTTATGTTCAATATCTGCTAATACTGGGGGTGAATGCTGGGATGAGTTCGTTTTTGTGATATCCCTCGGAGATAAAGGTAAAGAAACTATCTTTATTATTATTATTACAATGTTTGTTTTATTATTGCTGCCGCAAAGGTGTTACCGGTTGAGGTTGGTTGGTTTTGATAATGTTAGGACTAAACATCCCAGGTGTCACACCTAACCTAAGTAGCACCATACTTTGTTTAAATGAATTATAGCTACTCATATTTCAAGTCATCCATATGTATTTTTGGATGGTGACAGTACTGCGTTAACTTTGTTGGATATTTTGAAAATCTATCTTCCTATCTATCAACTTGTGTAAGATATAAGGACATTCTAACGTAGCCCGGCTGCTTAACTGCCCACATGCAGGTTAGCGGTGAGGTTAGTTTTTTATTTTAACTGTAATAAATTTTTAATAAATTAAATTATTGAAATTGATGCAAAGATTGAAATCCAAATATGAATCTTGCACAATTTTACTATTTAAAGAAAAACTTGCATTGTGAAATGTTAATTTAACAATATATATTATGGTCATGCTACAATTGAAACTTGTAAATTTACATTGTACAGAGTGCTTTACTTTTCAACTGTATCTTTTTCCTGTACAAATTTAGTAAAACACATGCGTTAGTTGTATTTTTGGTATGTTATAGTAAAAATTTAGTTTGATTGGCCTCAACTCATTATTTGTAAATGATTTGATGTATGTATGAAGCATTGCAACTCTAGGGACAACTGTTGAGATTTGAAAGATTGGTGAGTTCATTTTATTCTTGATGTATTTTATTGTGTACTAATCTATACAGACATTAAATTTAACAATTGTGTAAAAGAGCATGATTCATAGTTTTACAATGTTCATAAGGTTGTCATAATTGAGGCAGATAATCAAATTAATGGTGGTGGGTGTAATCATGTTCATTTTGATTCAAGCCATCTCCAGTCAAAGTTTTAGGCATTTGTTGTGGTAGGTGAATTGTATGAATGTAGCCCATTTATGCATATCCATAAGTTATACACATTGCACCTCTTTTTAAATTGAAGCCTTGTCAGCAATGTACTTAGATCCTTATGATGAAATTTCTAATTGTATTTGTCATCATGTTATCAAGGTATGGCAAACATAAGCTTAGGGTCTCACACTTAGTTTCAAAATATTATTTCATAATAAATGCTTGCACACCTAACTGCCTACTAAGTACCCAATGTAACAGGTGGTATTTGAAAATGTTTTAATGTGTTAAAATATAATAAATTTTTACTTTACAAAGTTATTATTGCTAATCCATTTTTCTTCATTACTAATCTGGTTCAAATAAGCAATAATGATTTTAATTTCCTGTGGTATAGAACAGCAATTAGTTTTTTCAATGAATCAATAGACTTTTCTGCATATGTTGACATAATATGATATTTACTATGAGATTTAATTTATACTAAATCAACTAAGCTTTTTTATTTGATACCAAAGGACTTGACAAGGATCTTCATTCAATTTGTTTGAAGTTGAACTATATCAAAGTAAAGTTAATCTATTAAGTATCATGTTTTAGTAACTTAAAAGATATTTATGTAGATTATTTTTTTCCAAGTCTGTTCTGAATAGTAGTAAAAATTCCATGTTCTTCAAATCTTTTGATATCCTCAAGAAATTGACAACCCCATAATTTCTTTATTATTGCCTTAAATGAATCCATATTAAGTTTTTAAGACAAACATTTAAATATTGAGTAAATATTTGTTACATTGTTTTAGGAGCTGCTCACAAGTACTTTTGTACCAAATTCATTTCATTTTTGTGATCTTAATTACTTGAGACTAGAATGTTATAAGTATACATACAATTTGTGTGACTGAATGATCTGTCTTGAAATGAGAGTAATAAATTTTGTGTGCCCGTGTGACTGTTCACCATTGTTTTGTATGGCATTCATAAAAAAAAATCAAATCTAATTTTCACATTACTATGTTTTGTTTCAGCTCCGCGGTATATTTAATCTCGAGTCAGCTGTCGCGTCGAGAGCATCCAGAACAATGAGCATGGACATTTAACATTATACCTTAGCACCCTTGGACTACAATTACCTTAAATATAATAAAAAAAAAAGAAAACAATTATTCAGACTCGAGCATTTTATTTCATCAGTGTCAAAGACTAAGATGCTTATTTAATTAATCTTACAACTTATTGACATTATTAATATTTTTTTATGACGGGCTACTAAGACATGCCATGAGAAGCTCCATCTTATTCAAGAAGTTTTTGCCTTCCATTCTCTCTAGTTTGATCTCCTTGAAAGCACCACCAAGGTTTTCCCATTTCTTGTCTTGAACTAATTCACTGGCAAAGAAGTCCTTTCTTGGAGATTGAGCGATAAATACTTGCATACCCAGAGATGGTTCGCATCTTATTGCTATCATTCTGTCACCTGAAAAAGACATTTAAAATATGTAAACACATCATTATAACACTTCATCATAATATACTATACCACTAGGCACAACACACTAAATCCACAGTTTTATACATACGCTAGCAAATTGCCCTCTCTTCACTTCGGAAAAATTACGCCTTACAGTAATAAATAGTACCTACATTATTTTTAATAATTCATAACTGTTTTATTTATGAACGGAATGAAATGAAACTAACTAAATATTTAGTGACGCTTACTGCAATATATTAATGAAAACCGCAACAAAATCGGATAAACCGTTTACGAGATTAGCGCACAGACAAAAATCTAACAACAATTGTCTTGGGTTCTATGGCGACAACAAACTCTAATAGTAGTTTTTCTCGTATATCCTTCATGTATAGAAAGCGACCAGTTACAATATTACATTAACTCAAAAACTACTATTTAAGTTAATATAATTTACTGTATACAATATATGTAATTGGATTAAGTTACATTTTTTAGTGAGTTGCCTTTATTAATTATGTGTGGCGAATCCAGTTAGAGACAACTTCTACCTTACTGAATCAATGGCATACAATCTGCAACTTTGCTCAAATACGCGGTTTGCGTCGTCATTCGTTATGCGCACTGCAAAGGACTGGAACTTTACCGCGTCGGTATTCCAGATTACTTACGATGTGCGAGTCTTTCGGGAAGAGAGTGAATAGATTCTTATAAGTTAATGCGTTCACATCATTACCACTTACCATCAGAAGGGATTGTTGTCAAACATTATCATATTATAAAAAAAAAAACAATACCCACTTACGGTAAAAATGATTATTGTAGGGTGCGGAGGTACATATTAAAACATCTATGGTTCAAATTATCGATGGGGTAAGTATGTATTGCTCAACTCTAATACTGGAATCACCGATATGTCGTTTCTGATTAACGACAAGAATAACACCAGTAATTTTGCCATTTGCCACAGAGTGATATTCGGTTTTAAAGTTTTAACCCTTTCAATGCGACCTAACCTAAATCCGTTTAGCAAACTGTGGGTGTATGTTCCGCTTAAACCGATTAATTACGTTGCTTAAGAGATACAACCAAATACAGGTGATTACTTCGGTATATTTTTTATCTGGAAAATAATACTAACATATGCAATTATTATTTATATACTTCAAACATGTTTGCATATCCAAAATGACTGCTACTTCAGGATGTTATTATTGACCGAAATACGTACTATTGGAAAAACAAATGTGACGAGAATGAGATTAATGACGATACAATCCAATGTTATCTATACATATTATTGTTTAATGTGTATAACAGACTTAGTAGCGTTCTTTAGGCGATAAGTACTATCATGTATCGCACATGTGTATACAAATGTATTGTTCAAGAATAATAAATGTTGCGAACATGTATCGGCTCTCCAAAGATTAATTTGTAGGAATACTACTTACCATTAGGAGAAGCTAGCAAGCAGGAGGAAGCATTGCCCAATGGCTCTACGGGACCAGAACCCATGTGGGAACTACTGGCCAGCAGTTGCCAACCCATGCACCTCCCCACCGCCTGAACTGCCGTCATCTGGTGCTGATATATCTGAGAAAAGGGCCATTGCATATTTGAATGCTTATAGCAGGGATGTTATGGATATAAAATTTTGGTCAATGGAAATGGATACGCATATAAGAATATTTTATCGGTTATGGATATAAAATTGTTTCGAATAATTTTGGTTACGGATATTAGATAATTTAGGATAGGATCTTTAAAAATATATAATGTATTTACAAGGTAACAGTTTGCCTTTTATTGTAGGTATTATTTAGTATTATAATCATAGTAAAAGCCTTAAAAAATAAACATTAAAATAAGTGTATCGGCTCAGACAGCGAAAATCTGTCAATAACTTGTTTAACTAAGAGCCTCTCACTATCCGAAATTATTCGAAACATTTTATTGGATTTGGTTACATTTTCGTATATATTGTTATTTCGCATATCCGATAGTTTCGGTAACGGTTACGGAGCTCTATAACATCCCTGGCTTACAGAAAATATATTTGTAAATTAGTAACCCGCCCTCGCTTTGTCACAGAAAACCTACATCTTATGTTTAGAAATAAAATTCGCATTGTTTCAGGAATGGATCTTTGTAGTTCTATGAATTAAAAATATTATCATAATAGCTGCAGCCAGGCTGTCGAAATTTTCAGATCAGATCATGTTAGATCCATATTTAATGATGAAAAGTATCCTAGATTACGAGTCAACAGTTACTAGGTAATATAACAAATGCATCATATAAATCTGTTAACATCTGTATCTATTAAACAGACAGATACAGGAATTAAAAAAAATAATACAATCGTTGACAAAGCCTGGTCATCTACGTTAAAATTTCCAAATAATATTTAATATATAGATTCGGTCGGTTGCAATATTATTATTAGTATAGATTTTTTTTTAAATATCACGGCGGACGAAAGTGTAATCATTATTAATTTTAATTTTGGTTGTAATAACGGAATCTGGTAAAAATGTGTTTTAATTCGTTTTCAAACAAAGTAAGGTAATTTGCGTGAGCTGAAAGCTGTTTGGGTGAATGTTGGCAATGTAAGAGAGCCTTGCGTGGCCGGTAACGAGTCTGGGAAGACTGGTATAACGACGTCCATGGACGGCGGTGCCACCATCCATTCGGTGTGGGGCCTTTGTCATCGGACAATGACGATGAAATATCGAAATGAAAACAACTGTATTATTTATTATCCGTCAAATGAAATTGGTTGCATTAGCTTCAATTGACAAACACATTTAAGCCATCACAAATAGCCGAGAACATCTATGTCTCTGTCAGAAATGTCTGCCGCATTGACCCTAGCACTTTACGCCAGCATGCTGAGAGTTACACCCGGATCGTTCGACCAATAAGTACGTAATAGACATACGGATGATGGATGGTACCCTTTTGTAGCTTGGTAACGCCAAACAGCAGCGACCATCTGATCATTTCATTCGGTTAGCGATGACGAGTTACAAGACATAATGTAGCTATTTTGTGCACATACCACAATGATTATTTTTAGGATTACACACATCAGATGCACATCTACATCAACATAAAGATTCCACTTTTGCAACTAATGTAAAACTCTACATGGAAAAAAAGGATAATGGTTTGTAAGGAAATTCAATATAGTCTGTGGAAAACCGAAGAAATACTCGTCTCACTGCGATTACGTACACGAATCTATTACTTGTGTCATTCCAAGGAAAAAGATGTACTATATGATGCAGATGTATAATGGACTGAAGCGGATTACAATACCACGAGTTGAAAGGGTAGCCAAAGACTGAAGAGATAGAACCTGACCACCAAACTTCAATATGAAACAAATCGTACATTGTTTAGGCTCTGTGGTTATCAATACGCACCTGGCAATATATAAGGTCTCTGAGCTCCTGCAGCTCATACGAGAGATGTCGCACGCGGCCGTCGCGGCAGATGCATTTGAGTGTCTTCTCGCCCACGTGCACCACCAGCGACGTGCGACACACCGCGTCGTACCTGCAACAACACACAGAGACCAACTCACTGACACACACACCCTCCTACAGATACGAGATTCATCATCATCATTGTCCATCCATAATTGTCCTAAACTGGGCTCGGGTATCTCACAATGAAAGCGGTTATAGCCATAGTCCGCCACGCTGATCGAGTACGTATTGTCAGGCTTTACACACCATTGAGAATATTATGGCGAACTCACAATATTTTCCTTCATTGAAGTAAGTGGTAATTAATTGGTAATACGCACACGATTTGAAAATAAGAGATGCAGGAAAGATTGGAACTCGAGTCTCCCGTGTGGGAGACCGACGCTCAAACCATTGGAGGTACCACTGCTTGTGGTCAATGTTTTTGTACATACGATATTAATTGATTATAACATCGAACACTTTTTGCACGCAAAGTGAGTGTGTCGATACTATAGGTGTTTCTTTCATATATTAAAACCACACCACAAATAATAACAGCGAACAGGCCACGAGTAGTTTTGCGCTTCCGTCTAGACCGATGACGCGTCGCTGTGCGCCCCTGGTGTCGAACACGTACAAAGGCCGAGACGACCACTTACCATCACGTGAACGGTCTACTTTATTGCTGCTGTTACTATAAAAAAGAGAAAGGTTGACTTCATGGGTGATTCTGGTCCATCGGGAGAGTTCACTTACTTCTTAGAACGAGCGGGGTAACTCCACAATCGGTGATGTTGGTCAAATGCGAGTTGACAGTGGCATACTTCACGTACCGCTTCTTTCGATAAAATTATTAAGACCTCTCAGACGAACGAGTTTAATCGACAGCAAGTGATAATTAATCTTAATTACATATACGCATAAGCTTATATAATTAAAAGTGACGAAGATTCGAAGTCAGGTATCCCGAGCAACAGTCTGACTTTCACACGTATAGGGTAGCAAACATATATTTTATAATATCACTAGGTTCATCTGCATACATCTATACGATATACTGAAGTCGGGCGACTAACAATTGACAAGAATGTGAACCGAGACCTTGATTTGTTACGAACGGAGGTCAAAGTATAGCAATCGGTTGAAATTGATCTACCAATCCATCCTACAGTGGAAGTGTTGTTATTTTTGTTTGTTTACATAACATAATGATAACAATTATAATTAGATATACGATTAATAATAACCCGACCTCGTTTCTCTAAACATTCCACGCGAGCAGATCATTTTCCCGGGATGAAAATATCTTAGATTATAACCCATGACATAAGTTAGAAATATGGTTGTTCGTGGTTAGTGTCCCGCGTGTTCAGACATACCCTAATAATATTGGCCGGACGGACCGGGCTCCGTCAGTTTGTTATTAGTGTATCGCGTAGACCCCGACGACAGAGTGACGTGTGGTACGTACCCGTAAGCCATGATGTTGATTTTAACGCACGACTGCGTGGGACTGTTCAGTGCGTTCCAGTGGGAGACTATGAGAGGGTCCTTTACCTACCGAAGGACATTCACAATTTAATGTAAAATTTATACATATATATATACATTTCACAATATAGTTTTTTAGTCAATGTCAATTTGAAGAGTTATTTTGACGATCAACTCAGCAGTGGGATATAATGATAAAATTTAAAAAACATACGTTATGTACTTTGTACAACATTAATTCTAAATTCTTGAAGATTTAACTTTTTATAAGTATCTATGTACCAGTGTAAGGGTATAGAAAATGTTTATAACACTACTTTAATGCTAATATTGTGTCTTATATAAAATTACACCATTTGAGTGTACCATTAGGTGCTATTGCAGAGAGTAGAATATTCGAAACACAATTGTACGTTTACGTTACCTCCTTAGCGATGGTGTCAAGCACGTATTCGCTGCGCCGGCGCATGAAGAAGTGCTGCGCCTGCTGGATGATCTGCTCCAACAAAGACTGCTCCTTGCTCATCTCCAACAGCTCGAACCGGTCAGCCGCCATAGGACCTGGATTATAGCAATACATTAAGAAACAATTCAACGTTTAGTTACGTATAGCAGGGGTGATGGACGAACCATAAAATATACCTCTTAAACTAATGTCATCGCGGAATTTATACATTTTATTATGAATTTTATTGTGTACAATAGTTATGTTACCGCCTACCGAGTCATACTATCAAGTCTGAACGATCCCCCAAGATTCTGTGTAGCAGGAGGCATGGATGCACTCAATTGAAATTCAACAATTTTCATTAACAGAATTAAAACCAAACCCAAGAGATAAATAAAAAAATATAATACACACTATACCTATTCAATTTGGCATAGGAATATAATAATAAATAATTTCGCTCACAAACAAAACACGTGTTTGTTGGTGACGGTACGTGTGTTGGTATATACTTTTATTTATCATGATTGCATGTTTTCCTTCGTGGGAGAGAGGTAGGTTCTATGCATGCATAGAAGTATATACCATCATACATTGTGCGTGCGGATTGTTGCAAAGTAAATTATAACTAATTTAATAATTAACAGGGTCACGGGAATGTTGAGGCTAAACTTAAAGTAAGAGTTTAATAATACACAATACCTGCACTGTGACTACATTATTTTGTATTAGGTAATAGATGAAATGAGACAATAATACATATAAAAGACGTCGGCTTTTTTTTCGACCTCAAAGGCAATGAACCACTGGTAGTTTTGACATTGTAAATTCGCTTTGTATTATAACTTCGGTGGATTTTTGTGGTACGTATGTGGTATGCATGTAGTAATCACCGGCGAGCGAGCGGCGCTTGGTGGGTCCGAGCGGGCCGGTGGCGGGGTGCGGGAAGGGGTGGTGCGTGTTGGCGTGGTGCACCGCGCGCAGCAGCTGGTGCAGCGAGTGCTCCAGCACGTGGTCGTGCTCTGACTTGGCGCCGCTCGTCTCGCTCTAGGAATCAATGCACACGAACAATGATTTTTTTTATGTTACTAGCCGACAAACGAGCAGACGTGCCACCTAATGGTAAGTCACCGTCGCCCATGGACATTAGCAAAACCAATGATATCACTAGTGCGTTGTCGGCCAGGAAATTAGAAGGTAACAAAGAAAGAACTGGCTCTCAAGCCCCCAGCCGGAACACGACGAGTCGTTTGACGGCTGACTCAAGCAGGAGGGTGCTGGCTAGCCAGGCGGGCTTTACGGAAAGACAATAATACCAGTAATAATATTAATGACTTAATAATAATACTGATTGTTAGTTATATTATTAAAATTCTGTTCCATGTAATAAATATTAAAAATAAATAAACGTTACACACTCACACCCCCGCATTAGGATTCCCTGTGTTGCGGGTGGCGTGAACATACACAAATATGACATCACAAACACCCATGACTCGAGAACAAACATTTATCTGTCACATAAATCTCTGCCTCAGCCGGGAATCGAACCGGGGACCCCACGCACGGCAGGAAGAGTCATTACAAACTTGGCTATTTTTGTGGCTGTTGTGTGGCAATAAAGGACTTTTGGAAATACATTATTGTATTAGTATGTACGTTAATATGACTCCATAAAACTCGTTAAAAATAAATAAATAAACAAAATGTAATGTCCTAAGGTCACCGTTATTGAAAACGAAGCGAGAGATTGACAGTATTCCAAATAATCTTAATATCACTGCAATCGTGATATTTTATTGTAGCCACTGTTAAAGTTCTTGGTTCTCGGAGCTAGTTTTAGCATTACTTGTGTCTGTGAAAGTGGATTTTTTTTTAACAGTTGATGACGGTGTGTAATGTCACGACCAGAAATTCCATTATAGTCGTATTAAAATTATTTACTAACAATAAAAAAAAACCGTTAAATTATAAGTACCTTTACACCTTCATTATTAATGTTGTTGTTGTTCTGTCCGTTGTTGTGACAAAGCCGTATCAATAACTGAATGCCGGGCAGTACCTGAAAAAGACATAATTCGGGCGATGAAATAAATTTTAAGTGTACATCCTTAAAACTCTTAAGATATTTGAACTTGCTGTGGAGAATTCTGCGTTATGTACGATTTTTATACACTGACCCACCAACCATAACGCCGAAAACTGGATGAGTTTTGACAGGAAACGAGGATTACAGATACGAGAGGCACAGGGAATGCCTTTATTAACGAGAGAGTAGATAAGCAGGAGAAGGAGATAAACAAATCAAAAGATATAATAGTCGCACACAATAAGAAAAAGTTAAGTGAGTGCAACAGACTGGATAGAAAAAGAGAATGGCTTAGTAAAGAGAACGGCTGAGTTTTATGGATAAGGAGACAGATAAAAAGGATTAAACAATAAATGGGGTAGGATCATTTGAGAAGAGTAGAAGTCACTCACCGTTGCCATGATCTGATTCCCGACGACCATGTGCGGTATGGAGGCGTCCAGTTGGACGGCTTCGGCGGCGAGGCGCGCGAACAGCTCCTTGCAGAATAGCACGTTCTGTGCCGCCTCTAGCTTCTGCTGCCAGTGAAGCTCCGCCCCGTCGCCGGGGAGCGTGCCGGGGCAGTTCACCGCCGACGAGCTCAACGTCGCCGTCACTACGTCCTCTTGTTCTAGAACGAAACACATACCCGTCACTAGTGGTTTATAATAACTCCGCAGCCGGAAGGAATATGTTGATTTTTACTTACACGTTTTTTTATTCCTCTATAAGCCTTTTACGCGTTTGTTACGCGAAAAAAACGACATGTCAACTTATTCGTATTTCTTTTTGTACTGAACTTCGGTAATGCTCATTCATTGCGGCCCCGTCGGTGGTAAGTTTGAACACGTCAACATGTATGCTATCCAGGGATAAACGATAACGAAAGGGAAAAACGATAAAACTAACTATTAATGGGTAGGTAGTGATGAAATCATACGACTAAGCGCGCCGGTCAGTTGATCCAAAACGATCTTCATCCTCGGTGGGATATCTTAAGGGTCATTAATTTATTTATAGTTTTAAAATCTGGCTGACAAGCGTTCGTTTCGTGCGACGATAAATGGTCATCGTCGGATATAGACAATTATCAAGATTCTTTATGCAATGTTAAAGGCTTACCATGTGAATGGACCAGGTTCATCCTTATCAATATAGTATTAAGTGATCCTAGATACCAAATCAAATCAAATATGAATAGCAGTTCATTCTTAAACGAGTGCTGTTGTTAATGTTGTGTGTGCGTTGTGATGGTACATACAGAAGGCACCATTTATACAAAAATGGAGTCAGTAAAAAATCAGTAATGATTGTTATTGTTTTTTTTTTTTAAACGTTCACACACTCACACCCCCGCACTAGGATTCCCTGTGTTGCGGGTGGCATGGACATACACAATTATCACATCACAAACACCCATGAACCCAGAACAAACGTTTATCTGTCACATAAATATCTGCCCCGGCCGGGAATCGAACCCGGGACCCCACGCTCGGCAGGCAGGGTCACTACCAACTGGGCTACGTGGTCGTTTTGGATAATTATTGTGCATTTCCCTCATCTGTAAAGTCCTCAGGCAAGAAAGGGCTTATGTTTGCAATGGAAGAATTTAAAAAGCATCTCGTAATTACCTTTCTGACAGAGCACAGAGATGAAGGCTACACCCTGTAGCTCGGGGGGCACGGTGACGCGCAGGGCGGAGGGCGCCGGCCCCGCCGCGTTGAGGCTCATAGCCGCAGCGATTTGATCCTCCGGGGCTTTGGTCACCTGGACAAAATTACTTTACAACTATTCGGTTACAGTGTAACCGTTAGACTTCCAACTACATTTAACTAGCAAATTGACAGCAGCAGAATTTCTTCTTCGCAGGGAAGAGGAGATTTGTACAACGCGTGTAAGAGCGTGGACAAAATGTGAGATGGGATTATCAGTCCTAACATCTCACTCTTGAAAATTTTGTTTCCTTGATTACTACTCGTAAGTTAAAAATAGACCAGTTGTGTTCTGAAGAATAATTTGCAACATTTGTGAAGTAAATTTACCTGTATCCACAAATTTCATTGAAAAAGTACCTGATTCTCTAGCAAAATCGTTGAGCAGTGTACTAAACTACGTAAGACATTCAGGCACAATAATCATCGCCAACACATCATAAGCTTACAGAGGTCAAGCAGACCAACTGGAAGGCTGTTGTTTAAAACAAATTACAAATATGTTCGTTCCTGTATACCTCAAAAACTCCAGTCTGGCTGAACTTCGATCCAGCTGTACGATAACTGAGATCACCAACAATCGTGTTGGACACCTTCTTAAGCCTCCAGTTCTGTCGGAGCCTTAGCAGGTCTATGTGGAAGTCAGGCATGTTTCTGGTCATCCGCATACTTTCACTAGCTCGCAGACGATCCACACCGCTCAACAAAACTGCCCCGGCTGCAGCTAAGGCCTTCTTACGACCGTACACTTGAACCATTGGACGGTTTTCTATTGGTTCGGCTTGAATTGGATCCAGGACCTATAATGTAAGAATAAATGCAATTTTGCAGTCAGTTGCTATTCCTCCCAAAGGCCTCCGACTAGTTTAATGAATGCTATTAAAATAACAACTAGGAGATACTGCCAATTTATGACCTTTAAGTATAGTTATATGCACTCAATTTATTACAACCTCTTTGTAAAATCTGGTTGAATTGTTCAATTGATACAAGCTAACTACACTTAGTGGTTTTATCAGAGTTTTTTTATTTTAAAAATTAAACAGAGATAACCACTACGAGATGTTAACTTAAATTGAGTTTTGTAAACTCAAAAAACAAAAATAATAAAAATAATATATTTATTTTACGTAAATAGCCGACAAACGAGCAGACAAGCCACCTGAAGGTGGGCACCGTCGCCCATCGACAGTAGTAATACTAAAGGCATCACTAATGTGTTATCGGCCAAGAAAGAATACAAATGAAATCACAAAAGTCCTGACGCTCAAGCCCTCAGTCCAAACACGACTAGTCGTTTGGTGGCTGACTTAAGCAGAAGGGTGGTAGAAGAAGCTTGCCAGGCAGGCTATCCGAAATGAAAATAATACCAATAACAATATTAATGACTTAATAATAATATTGATAATATAATCCTTATGCAAAACCCTTCCACCATGAACGCTGGCTTCTGTCGCCTTTTACGACACCCTGTTCTTCCAGCATGGGATCGGGGTCAGTATTTTAGAGTGCCCCAATTTGGCCATTATATTTAATATCTGCTTTCTAAGCTTATAAAAAATGATGATTACAAACCATGTATCTCTTCTCCTTAGCAATGCTGAGTACATCAGCAAGCACACACACTTCAGTTAGGGCATTCCTCAGTTTATTCCTCACTGAGTCCCAGGGCCAGAGTGTGGACTGATAACCAGGTTCTTTGCTGTCATCTTCAGATTTCACTTCCAAGCTGCTTTCGCCTTCTTTTTTAATATTGCAGAACTCATCTTCAGATTTTGAGAAGTCAATCTTTTGAGCTAATCGAGTCAAATTCTCTGACATTGACAGCGGACTATAAAAAGGAAATAGGTGATTTGAATATAAGTAGTTATGTTTTTAATGTGTTAAGTAAACTTTATGACACCACATAGTCACCCAGATATTTAGTAGAACCATGGTGCAGTTTGTTTCAAGGAGTAAAAGCTGATGTAATTCTGGCACTAAAATGGTGTTACAGTAATACGGCTCAAAAACTCATTGCAATACCCTCTATCTGATATGTAAGAGTAATTTATGTAAAAAAAACTAGATTTACAAAATTCTCTATCAGTTGACCCTGTGAACACATTTTGCCAAAGTTATTATTATTTTAGTTAAAAGTCAAGTCTAATTCATTGTCTCTTGACAAGATTTTATGTGTTTATTACTGATAAATAAACAAATAAGCAAATGTGTGCTATCTAACAATAGATAGTTACAACCATTCATAGACAACTGTTATACTTATAACATCATTAATGCCTTTCTAATAGGGAAAGAAGCAGGGTAGTCATTTATAAAGAGCTCTTCTGCTGTACTTTTTTTATATTTCAATTTGCTGTTTTAAATACTTTGACACACAATTTATTATCTTAATTCCTTTTGATTTTCATTTTATTATCATGTTAAAATTAATTTATGAATGCAACCAAAACACACTATATTTCAGTTTGTTGGTAATATTATCATGTATGTCAATAACCTACAGTGGCTATTATAACACAATATTTCTGCACCTCACTATATATGTTTGACAACTAACCTTGATTCCTATTTTGATATATCTCAAAACATCACCTAGCCCAATGACATCTTGAAGATTTATTCTAATATAAAAATGTACTATCTACATATAATTTATACATTGAATATGATTATGAAACTCATCACATTGATAAATTCACTTTCTTGGTTGTTGTAAACAGATCCTCAGACTGTACCATTGTACAAATATAAATATAAAACTTACGCTTGATATATCTCTTGGCCATCGTATGTGATTTCCTGGATTTGGTTTTCTATTGGAGCTTCAATTGATATGTTCACCGAGTTGGCCATTATGCAGGAATGTATTGTATTTTAAATGGAACTTTTAGTTCATGTTTTCACAATAATAACATTTTAGTATATCTTGGTGTCTTGCTTAAAGGTATATTTTACAATTATATCAGAGAGTTGTCTGTTCTTTATTTTCTGCTTTGTTACACAGTTATATCTATTGTATATTTCTCAGTGACACAGGTTTTTTATATAGAGTGTACAAAATATTTGATCAACGTCCAATCTTAAATATTTATTCATACATTTTCTTAAAACTCCTTTATACAAACACAAACATAGATTATGATCTAACATTAAAGAAGACTGGAATAACAAAACAAAAATTCAGAATGTTTGTTAAATTCAGCATAGCAGAAAAATTAGTTAACTAACTTAACAACTCAGTCTAATAAATTACAAACACTAGGATATTAACTCAATTCTGAGCTTTTATCTTTAATACGGTACATTATCGGTCAATAAGTGTAATAGATGTCACTGTCAACAATGTCAGCTGTCGACGTTGACGTTGAAGGTAGAGTTTCTATTAACATCCATTTTTAATTGCTATTTATAACAAAGGCATTAAAACATTAGGCCGTTTGATATTATTTAAATAATAATAAATCAAAAACATTTATTTTTAAAATTATTAATATCAAAATATATACATATTATTAGTTTATAAGATTTAGATATTAAAAATTCAAACTACAAAATACTATACAAATATCCGAAAGGAAATATTTATACGCATATCCGTCACACGAAAATGTGGATTAGACACATTGGATTTGACGTTTCTATTTCTACATTTTTTGGTTCAGTTCATGCTTAGTGTAGTTCAGCTTCGTCGTGTCGATTTGTAAAAAATATCGTAATTTGTTATTATCCGAATGAATTCGATGATACGCTTATCATGAATAGACTTTCAGTTGCTGTATGTTAGGAATATTTTTGTGGATCACTGTTTTTATATACCGTGCCTACGTGAAGTGTAGTCGCGATAGAGTTTCTAAGATATTTTTGTGTTGAGGGAGGAAGATGACGGTTTCTATCTGCGATAGTGTTATGATTTCCGCTTGATTGTGTTTATTATTCACAATGACTACTTCTACAAGATCAGCTAATGTGACTTTGAAGCCGATTGAAGTGCCTAAGGCTCTACTAGAAGGCGAGAAGTTTATTAAGTGGGATGAGGCATGTTTCTAGATTCCTTTTGTTTTAGTTCATAAAGAATATCTAAAAGTTGAGTTATGTTTGAAAATATTACTATCTTCTAAGCATGGAACAAATCTCTTACACTAGTATTTTATCATAGGATTCCGGCATTGGGCTTCCGGTTACGCTCCGGGTGGATCCTCAGGGGTTCTTCTTATTCTGGACTGACCAAAACATGGAGGTGGAAATGTTGGACATGTCCACAATAAGGGATGTGAGAACAGGAGTCCATGCCAAGCTTCCCAAGGTAAGATATGAATCTGCATATAGAAATTAAAATGCTGCATATATCAGCAACTTCCTAAAACTAATAGGTCATGTGATTAAATTCAGTGTATTGTTAAATCATAAATGCATGTTATATTATTAACTAACTAAAGAGACTTTTTATTAATCTATATGATTTTTACATAATTTTTTGATGAGGTTAGGAATGTTTTATGGATTGAAAAAATATTTCAAAGGTATTTCATATGTCTGTTATAAAGATAAAAATCTGTTTTTTATATTTGCAACAGTAAAATACACATTTAATCAATTAGTAGCATGTTTTAAATTTGGTCTTGGGAAATGACTTTTGGACATTGAGTTAAATAAGTAAAAAAATAAACAATTTACAGTGAGAACAAATGTATTTAAAGATAATAAAGAAAATAGTCACATTTCTCTTAGCATAGGTTTGCTGGGATCAGACAGATTAGACCCTTAGATAGATTATTCTGATAGCTAATGACAACTGTAATAATTCAGCTTGGTAAAGTTCATATCTAAACCCTTATAAAATATCTTAAATAATTTATTACAGTAATTTCTTACATGGATAAAATTTATAAAAATTTGTAGTCTGTAATATTATGTTGAAAATGATATGCTACAAACGATTTGTAATAACTGCTGACAACTATTGTATTGTATGCTATTATTTGCAAGAACCAATTAATACAAATTACTAGAGTAACTTTCCTATTTTCTAAAGTACTGATTCTAGAGTTGAACAGGATAATTTACTAGAAAAAATATTACAGAATGGAATGTGTGATATATTTACTGTTTAATTCTGTTAAATTATTTTTAAATAAATTATCTCAATTCATATTCAATTAAAATCACAGAAATTAAATCCATTATTCACCTTGCAAGCCAAATATGGATTAGCAGATCACATATTAAGATTATGTTGTAGATTGCCCAGACATGCTAGTTACTCATGTTGACTGTCATTTAAAATATACATACAGTTTACATAATTATTTTCAGATTTAGAAATACTCGTATATTTCAGCATTGTAATCCAGACCACCTTTAAATAAATATGTACTTGCATATGGATAGCTGTTGTGTGATCCATTTATAATATTCAGCCGTAGACCTCTAAAGTTAAAAAATATATATGTGTATATAAAAATATGAACAAGCCTCATAGTAATAGTGAGTCATTATCTTGTACAGGTATGTGGGACAAGGTAAAACAAAAACCTTACATGTTGTATTAATTGCATATTTTGTGGTATTAGAATAATCTGATATCTGTTTGGGTTTACAATCATTTGGTAACTAAAACACAATTATGTTTGTTTCCACTTGTTTCAGTTAGTTGAATATTTTGTTAATATGTATATCAATAAACTGTCAATTTGTCAAGTAGATGTAAAATTTTATATTGACCTCTTATCATCTTAAAAATGTCTACTTAAATTTAAATTATAGTTTGTAATAATGTTGAAACATTATTCATAGTTGATTGGTATTGATTGTAAGCTATAAACAAAGTTAAATTATGTATGCTATCTGGAGTTAGACTCTTATGTAGAAGCCCTTCTATGTTGGTTAAAATAAGCTCTTGGTGTTCAAAGTTGTGGAGAGAAACCCATGGCCATCTGTTGTCCATTAATGTATTGCAGGGCATTCATTACCCTGGTCGCGATGGGAGTGTTCGCGAGAGGAACGTCGTGCGCGGAGTACCTCAAGGGTCAGTCCTGGGGCCACTACTGTGGAACATCGCATATGACGCAGTGCTTAAAATGGTGCTACCACAAGGAGTGAGCATCATCTGTTATGCCGATGACACCCTCGTCCTCGCCGAAGGGAAGTCATTCTACAGAACGGCGCGGCTAGCAGAGCTCGGGGTGGCACAAGTCATAGATAAAATCCACGGTATGGGCCTCCAGGTAGCGTCCCAAAAGACCGAGGCGATTTGGTTTCACGTCTATAGGCAGGGATTCGAACCAGCTGAGACCTCAATACGCGTCGGTGAAGCGGTTGTCCGGATAGGCAGGTACATGAAGTACCTCGGCCTAACACTAGACAGCCGCTGGTGCTTCGATGAGCACTTTAACCGTCTCATCCCCCGGATTCATAAGGTAGCGGGTGCAATGCACAGACTGCTACCTAATCTCGGAGGACCAAGGGAAGAAGTCCGCCGCCTCTACGCGGGAGTAGTACGATCGATTGCACTCTACGGGGCGCCGGTATGGTCGGACAGGTTGTCCGGCTGCCGGCGCCGTGCGAGGAAAGTCAATGCCGCGCAACGTACGATCGCAATCCGTATCGCCCGAGGGTATCGTACTATATCGTACGAGGCGGCTACAGTCCTTGGGCGGTTTCCGCCCCTGGACATTCTGGCGGATATGGACGCAAGGGTCTTCCATAAGATCCGTGTCCTCCGCCAAAGGGCTGAACCCTTCGATGAAGAGACGGTTGAAACGCTTCGGGGACGAGCTAGATGGCGCTCTCTGAGGTGCTGGCGTGATCGGCTCCAGGAACCACGTTCTATTCGCCAACGGGTGGTTGACGCAATCTTGCCAATTTTTCGCTCTTGGCTGAGAAGTGAGGGACGAGTCACGTTCCACCTAACGCAGATACTCACCGGACATGGCTGTTTCGGTGAGTATCTGAATAGGATAGGACGAGAAGAGACGGCAAAATGTCACCACTGTGGGCACGACGAGGATTCCGCACAGCACACGCTTCAGTACTGTCCAGCTTGGGAGTCTGAGCGGCGGTTCCTGGTCGAAAAAGTGGGACCGGATCTCTCTCCGGCGGCCATTGTCGAAGCGATGGTTCAGCGCAGAGAATCCTGGAACGGTATGATCACCTTTTGCGATGACGTGATGTCCGCGAAGGAAGACGCCGAACGTACAAGAGAGCGTGCTGAACCCGCTCGGAGAAGGAGCCGCCGAAGGCGTACATAACGTCCCCCGGCGTGGTTTCCCTGTAGCTTGGGACCAGAATACGAGCTACGGTATCCCCTGCCTTTCGTAAGAGGCGACTAAAAGGGGGCTTTCGGGGTTGCGGCCGGCAAGAGTGGGAGCTTGAACTGTCCACCGTGCGACCCTGGGATGGACGGCGATATGTTGTAGGCCGCATGTCGTCGTCAACAGGTGAAGGTGCGGGATGAGCTAAAGCTCTCCCTTGCAGAGCCCGACAGGGGCACCGCGCTAAGAGGACTCCGGTTGCGTTCCTTTGGAGATCCCGGGGTCCTCTATTTAGCGCCGCAAGAGGCCACCGGGGGGGTTTTAGTGCGGTAAGAATCCCACATAACCTGGTTGCCGCTCCCACGGCACCGGGTACCTTTTGAAGGTTTCCCCCTCGAAAACAAGAAAAGGGCATTAATATATTGCAGGGAAGCAGTTTAATTTTTAACAAGTAAAATAAATCTTTGGAAATCATACTATTATAATTAATAATTATTTTTGAATCAATCTTAAGGACCAAGAATACTTTATACACTTTGAACAATGCAAATACTATTGCATTGAAATTCATCATGATAGTTTTTCAAGGTTTTTAAAGAACATGAATTCCTGTATAAAATTGTACATCATTTTGAATTTTCAAATAATTTTTCAGAGGGTGTATCCATATTATCTGTATTAATATATTATAAAAAGAGAGTGTGAATTTTGTGACTGTGTGTTTATGTGGAAGATAATCTCCTGAACCATGGCACTTGCATATTTGGAAAATTCTTTTTCCATTTGAAGTCAGGGCAGGCTGTTAGTTATAATATAAAGAGAAAGTGCATGGGGAAGGTAATATTCAGAACCTCAGTACTTATTTAAAAAAATCTTTAACCATTTGCAAGATACATTGTTTTGGATTGACATAGGCTATATTTCAAGTGTATGTGTATAATAATAATAATTAATTGTTGATACTCTAACAAAGTTGTGTTGTGTCTCTAGTACTAACATTGCTAGTATACTAAAGCGGTCATTGCCCGATATGGGGGGCCAAAAGAGAGCGGCCGCCGCCTGTACTTGTGTGGTGTGGTATATATATCCATGGCCCTGTATGGGGCACCTGTGTGGGAAGATGCCTTAACCAAAAGAATCATCGCTCTCCTCAGGGAACCTCAGAGGATGATGGCGGTTGGGGTGATAAAGGGAATATCGTACAATCTCTTTTGAGGCGACGTGCGTGCCAGCAGGGTGCCCACCTTGGGATCTCTAGGCCGAAACCCAAGCGTCTTTGTCTCAGTGTTGTTCGGACATTAGGACCCAAGACATGGTACCTTCACGAAACGCGAATGGGACATGCGGAAGCTCCATGCTTGGCAGTCAGTAATAGAAAGGTGGAAGCAGCGGCTAGCTCAACCGAAGGCTGGCTTCTGGACTGTCGAGGTTGTTCGTCCAGTCCTAGACGACTTTGGATAGGCGGCATGGGTTGCTGACCTTCCGGCTAACACAGGTAATCTCCGGACATGGTTGTTTCGGAAAGTACCTGTGTCGAAATGCTAGAAGAGAACCGACTACCAAGTGCCATCATTTTGAGTGCGTCGAAGACGCAGCGCAGCCCACTATGTTGGAGTGTCCACTGTGGGCTAATGACGGCCGTGAACTCGTCGCAGTAACGGAAAATAACTTCTCGCTTCCGACCATCATTATGTCAATGGTTCGAAATCAGAGATGTTGGGACGTCGGAGTTTCCTTCTGCGAGAAGGTGATGTCGCAAAAGGAAGCTGCGGAGTGGGAGAGAGAGCAATATACGAACCTCCCGATCCGCAGCAGGAGAGTGGGACGTCGAAGGAGGACTTACCAGGCTCTCCGTCCTTCTTGAATAAGGTCTAGGTGGCGAACACGGGGGTGTTCGTCGCCGTCGCCTCGAGATGACGCGTGGTGTTCCCGTGCGCCTCTTCAAGGAAGACGAAAAGGGGAAACTGAGGGGAAGATGGGATCCAGACCCCCACCGCCGGAATCGCGGGAGAATGCGAAAGCGTACCTACCAGTGATTCCGGCCAATGGTGATGCGAAGGAACACCCGTGGTGGTTTTAGTCAGTAGGAGTCCGGCATAAGTCATCCATCCCTCCCGTAATGGGCGAGCATCCATGAGGATTTCCCCACGAAAACAAAAGTTTTTTTAAGTTACTTTAGAATTCCGTTGTATGTATACTGTATGGATGTTATGTTTATATCTATATATACAAAAATGAATGGTTGTCTATACGTCCTTTATGGAATCGTAAACTATGCATTTGATCATGTGATGATCTTTAGCAAAGTTGTTGTACATGAGCCCACGACGGTTTCTGAGTTGGTAGACTATTTTTCGACAGATGGCACCACAGTTTATTTAGTTGGTGGCGTAGCAACGCGCGCAGGGTACAGCTAGTACTATTATAAAAATCTGTTGAGATTTTCGAGTATGCCTCGAGGTAACTCAAAATCTACTTGACCGATTTTAATGAAAATTGGTATGTAGTGTAAAAACGTGACTGTGTAGATGATAAGCTATATAAAATGTCAGTTAACCTAATGATGTCTAATGAAGTCAAAAAATATGAAATTTTTAATAATCATATATATATATATCTCATTTAATAGTCTACACCGAAAGAAGTCGAACCAGGCTCTAGCAGCCTGGTAATGTAAAGATAATTCTTAAATTAAGATAATAATTATATTTTGAAACCAATTTCCGTTTATTTTACGTGATAACGTAATATTGTTACAACTGAGCATAATTTTATCAACCACAGTAATGACTCTGGCTTTTTGTGGTTTATATAAAATGTTTTACAGTTACAGATAACTATATACCATTCAGCTGTATTAAATAAAATAAAAAAGGTTATATTTCAAGAGTTTTTGTCAATGTTATAATTATATCAATCCCCCATACGATATCTCGAAGCCAGGTGGTTTAACTGGGCAGAAATCCATCGTAATCCAGTCACCTAAACATTACATGCATCATCTGATGAAACGACGACAAAACGGCTATTAAAACTTTACTTTTGTTAAGATTTATGGTGTGAGTTGTCAGTTCTATAGTTGAATACTAGTAAAGGTCTTTAAAATACGTTTTTCCCACGAATATCTGTTCTGTCAATATTATCCTACTGATTTGCCGACTCAAGTTTTAGCGATATTTACCTCCAATGCTTACTCCCGATGATCCTAACCTAACTCGAGCGTCGCCTGCATAGATCTTGGCACGAGTATTGAACAAATTTATACACAGTGATAATGGCGAGATGTTCTTATTGCTTAATGTAATGTGTAATTCATAAGGATAATTTGCTTGGACATTTGGGTTGGGATTTAAACCAGTGCCATCAATTGGAACTGATCTAGATCTTGTCGAATTACTGTGACTAAAGTGTGTTTTACTACTATGGTTTTCGGATCGACGATTTTAGAGCACGAGCTGGTGTTCCATTCATAGCATCTGGGCTAGTGGCACGCGGTTTGAAGTTAATTATCGCTTGCTTTTGTGACGGTAAACATCGTCAAGAAGTTTGTACATTTGAGATTACTCGTCCACTTTCTCTCATCGAACGATCCGATGTACAGTGAGTATTGAAGTGAGTGAGTACGTTTTCGTCGTGCACATTCCGCCGGTACGGACGAAGCACTGTGGCTCGTCATTCGTTATATGTCGTTAGATGGCTTGCCCGAGTCGTCGTAGTTCTCGATTATGATGTGGATAACTTCAAGAAAAGAGCGAATAGGTTTTTACTTAGTCATCGCCACTTATCATCACGTGCGTTTTTTGTCAAGGATTAACTTGTAATAACAGATAAAGAAATTCTATCGAATATTCACAAACCTCTGTGAAATCTATTCTTGGCAATCCGTACTACATCAATGTCGTAAAAACCTTCTAAAAGTTTGTGTAAAACTAGATCTAGATCCCACTAGTGATTTCCCACTTTACAAAAGTGAGGACTTACCTGACAAGTCGCTCAAGATATAATTGTTCATCTAGTACCTATGCTTGTTAAACTTGAAGGTGTTTGCTAACACTATTGCTCTGTACTTAACTTTAATTCCTTAAACTTAATTTCAGTAAGATGTTTATATATAGTTTTGAGAATCATTATCATTGTATTGATGCCCGTAGGTGACGTTTTTTATATAATTTATTATCTAATTCTTCCGCGGTCTGCGACCCAAAAGGCAAATTAACTTCATAAAGGAAGGCTTTATGGTTAACTCTAAAAGCAAGCCCTTTTCAATTTTAGATACTGCACCTGATTGGACTATTTTAATAGATACTTATGAAAATCACTATAAAATTAGGTGTTTTATCATCCAGACCGGACATATTCCATTATCAAATCAAACGTATAGTATTCTTAGAGCTTACTGTACCGTGGGAAATTAATATACTGAAAAACCGCACTATAAAATAAACAAATACTACGTTCTAACAAATGAATTAACCAAAAATGGTTACGTGGTTAATTTATACGCGGTAGAAGTGCGGGCGATAGGTATACCAGCAAAATCTCTCTATAATCTACTTAAAGACCTTGGCCTGTCGATAAGTGCAGTAAGCTCCATTTAAGGACGAGTATCTAAAGCTGCACTAACAGGCTCCTTCCAGATATGGCTAGGCAGAGGGGGTAACACGAGCAGTGGATGCGTATCATAAAGGGGTCCCCCTTAAACCTACACCTACAAGTCCCGGGTACTGCTGGGAGTTTCTCCCTCTGCTACACGATGGACTCGGCACCATGGAATGCTAAGAAGTTCGAATCTCAATGTTATTTTAAGCAATCTCATGTTTCTGTCCGAAGGGTATTTTGAGCAAAGGCACTTACTTAAATGTGTTCTAAACAAGTAATCGAAAGTAGCAAGCCATCTGATCAACATCAAATATGACTATAGCTATATTTGTTGTTTGGTTACAGATGTCTTTAGGTTGAAATAGGAAGCTGTTCTATCTCCTTGTAATAATTTGCAAATTTTGCAGTATTTTTACTAATTTTAAAAATTTTACTAATTTTAATTTTAAAAGGTTACACAATTAACAATCTTATTTTTTACATAGTGTTGGTGTTTGCAAACAACTCTGAAGGTCGACAATAACAAAAAAATATATAAATGCTATATCCCGCGCTAGGATTCATTAAGTCCTGGATGTCATGAACAATAATTTGTTTGTCACACGAATGTCTACCTAGGCCGATAATTTAGTCCTGGATTTTTGTCTAGGTAACGATTAACGATTGGTTACAGGAAGAAGTAGCCTATGAAAAGTGGAACCTAAGACAGAACTCTTTATGCCTTTTATAAAACAGTCTTCACCTTAAAACCAGTAAAACTTAAAGACGTCCTCTATATACGAGGTAAGATTTATATAATTGTATAATCAGATTATATAAACTAAAGGTGCGCACTAATAACATTGTATATGTGCAGTGCAAGGTGCTTTTAATTGCTGTCGGCATACATACGGAGTTTTCCCAAGTGATGGTCTTTGTCCTGTGGATACATCTGAATTAGTGCATTGGTTCACTCTAATTAATTATCATTGTACAAAAGTCATTCCGTAATGGTTTTGAGAAGTTAATTTATCAAATGGAGGGGCTAAGTGACGGGTTGATTGCCAAAACCACGCCTGCGATGTGATGGGGGACGGCTTGGTATTTATAACGTGACGAATAAAGGACTATAGCAATTATTGTTACTTGTACAATTATTGTGATTCGAGTTTCTTGAATTGAGAATTATGTAATTTTATGTAAAAGCTATGTTTAATTTCGCAAATGTAACGAATTTAACAACAGATGTTTACTTGAGATCCCAGAGCCTGGAGAATACATTAGAGCCATTTTACTTTCACGAAAACAAGGCGTTACAGAGTGACCGGAGGGTTCGTATTGATAAATATTTAACTACGAAAATATGTACTAAGTATTATGTTTATTGGATCCTAAGTCTTTAAACTGTCCACAATCTAACTAACTCGATCGGGCCAAGCTTTGATGTAAAAGAAAATCCAGTATTGCGTTGTCATTAAATTCGTTTTCATCAAGCAAGGGAATGATGTGGAAGCAATAGGCTCTTGCATGATATTGTTCCCGTACCCAAGAATTGTATGTCGTTGGCTTCCCCGCATTATGTGGGCTTCGATATTCTGAATTGTCTATCATATAGTCTAAACTTGTCATTATTGATATCTAAAAAGAAAAAAAAGGACGTGGGAAGAACTTTTATGAGTGATGATTGAGGTGACGCGATTTCGAGGTTATTTTTCTGATAACAAAATTACTTTTCCTAGGAAAATTTAGTGAGTCAAAATTTCATATGGTGAGGTCGATCCTACAGAGGCGACAGGCACTGTGGACTTAAAAGCTTATCCTTAGATAGCAAAAATATACAGTTGTGTCTCTAAAATCAAAGTTCGTTTTAGTTAATGAAATATTAATTAGAATGTCTAGATTACTGGCAATATTTCTAAATGAAAGAAAGAAATACATTTATTCACGACTTGTACAACAACAATCTTAAATAGCAGTAAAAATTGTTTAAATTCTGTACGATCCTCTAATGTTTTGCAAATTATATGCTTAAAAATGGGGAAACCTGCATATCTGAACGTTTCCCATAATATTCTCAAAGAGATGTGAAGTCTACAAGCCGCACTCGCCCAGCGTGATGGATAAATGTTGATCTTAATCACCAATCATGAGAGAAGATTTGGCTGTGCTGGAATAGTTATAGGTTGTGTTTAAGCTCTTCGTCTTCCAAATACAGTAGTTTCCTCTTTTCGTTTTAATTCGATTGGGATACATGTACTAGGGTGTGTATCTGTGTTCAACTTTTAATTTTTTTAATAACCTTGTAAGTTTTGCTGTTTTAAACATAAAACTTTCGCTTGTTGCATTAGTTAATGAGAAAGCGGTAGTATCAACGTGTCTTTCCCGGCCGAACAGGCGGGGTGCTGATCAATTATCCTAATGACGTTTCCTATCATGTCAGAAAATCTGTGTGTGTGATGGATGAGACTATAAAATTAAATTATGTGTTTATCAGAAACATTCTGCATTTTACATATTAAGAGTACCCGTTTTTGGGTGGTGCCAGTTAACTAGTGGGATAATAATAATGATTTTTCTTATTGGTATGAAAGTAACAGTTCTACGTGGATGTAGTTTTTCAGTTGTCAAATAACCACTGCGATCCATGGACATCATGGATGTAAGATGACTTAAGTTAGGGAAAGAACTTTACATGGAATGTTATTTTTTTTTTCACAAATCGTCCGAATGTTTTTTATTCGCTTTTTGTGTTTCTTTAGATGCAATAATGCGTCGGAACAATACTTCAAATTTTTTTTGCCGTAATTAACTTTATTTCGAATCACGTTTGCACAAGTGGTCGTTATTTCAATGTAAAATTACCTCGAAGAACGTTGAAAAATAGGCGTTCTACGAAAAAATTGCTTTACGGCACAATTACACGCGGGGATATGGATACTACAAGCGAACCGAACAATGTTTTTAATATTTTGTTAGCTTTACATGTCCATGGACCGAATGAATAGTCAGAATGTATAACTAACTCTACTTAAATGTATCTTTTGTGAAAAAATATTCACCATCAATACAATACAAATAAAATAAACGTCTCATTTGCATCTGTATCTAAGAGTAGGTATGTGTAATGTGAATGTCGCAATATGTAAGAGCGTATGAGACGAATGGATTGTGCCAACTTAACTATGATACGGGTTAAAGACATTTTGCTGAAACCGCACCGTTTGCACTGATCGGTCTGATTGTATCCAACTGACCACAGTCCAATGTTTCCATCACGGGTTAGGCCAATATATTTGCGTAGGTCGGACAGTCTAGTATTTATGTTATTCTTTATAGGAAACGCTAGACGGCAGCGAACAAAATTGGTTACAGCGTGATTTTGACGAAATTGACGTCATATCCGTTTACGCTATTACAAACCATATGCGTTAATGGATGTTTGTAAATTATAATTTTGTGTTCCATAATATATTTATACTGGTAAAAATGTGACTGAAATTGTAAACTTGTTATGATTATCGTCGGTAGGTTGTGTCAATGGCGATGTGTGTGACGATTGGCTCGGTGGTGGTAAGGGTAGTGATGGTAATGATTAAAGTAGCTCACGGATGCCAGGTCACTGTGAGCGATATGAAGATCATCACCTTAAGGTAATTATTATCTACCAGTACCCAGCTGTAGTTTTTAATGACATCAATAAAAACTCTTAACTGATTACAACAATACTATTAAAATTATTTACTAGTGCAATTTTCAATCGTACTGTTTACAAAGTCTTCTCATCCACCATTTCTTTACTTATTGAACTCGCGTATTTATTTCGCCTGCAGCATCTGGCGCGTGCTAATTGCAGCGAGTCACAAAGGAAAACTCTTGTGTGAAGCGCCTCGATTCTTCACATTATTCACTATATTTGTTACGATGTTCTTTGAGTGCCTGTTGAGTCTTGTTCTTTCCGTATTTTCCGAGTCTGAAATTTCGCCTTTGAATTAATTCGCTTAAAATTAATCTTTATAATTTATTCCCCGAATGTATTCATAATGCCATGTCAGTAAATTGTTTATTTTAAAGGAAATCCTATTTATAATCTCCATTATTAATAGAATCAACACCATCGGCCTTGCGAGTGATAGGGTTCCGTACTGTAAATATGTATTTTGTTACCCTATTACCGAGTATTTTTATTTGATATTGATAAAAGTCCTTTTTTACTAAGGTCAATATTACCCTTCGTAATCGAAATTTGTATATTAATGGTATAAACCCGTAATTAAATTACCTAACATGTATGTGTATATGAAGTGTATTTATCGAGTCAACGTTAAAGCCTTACATCCTCAGTTGTTGGTGTGTCTTCCACTTCTTCTTTCTACTCCGATGTTTTCCTGCAAACTTAGTATTTAATATTGTATACTTACATTTTATACATCTTTGGTCGGCGTATACCGCCCGCTGCAAATTTGTATAGTTCCTTAAGTCCTTGTAACAGGACTGTCTGAAAGTAATCGCAGGCTAGCGATAATTCCGCCGTTCGTTTATGTGTACCTTTGTTTATTGTGCCCGTTATTGTCACCAACCATAGTCAAGTTACACCCCTGTTTAGCAATGTTCAACCATCTTTGAGTCTGAGACGTAAAGATTTATAGAGCTCCGTACATTCCAAAATCCAGTAGCATTGATAGATTTTATGATTGGTCGACACTGAGCTCGCTAGATTTATCGAATCTGTTACTGTTGTAATATAATCTAGTACAGATCCAAGCAAAAGACTAGTGCAAGCTACGTATTTTCTTATCTATGTGATCTGCCTAGTGTTTTGCAGGGACCTCTAAGTTTTAGAATTTTGTGTGTATTAATTTAATTATTAGTCCATTAGTTTCGTTGAGGGGAAACGTCGCGATGGTTTCCCCTAATGCCCTCGAAGGTGTGCGAAGTCAGCCATTGTTGATCTAGTTATCCTTCTGAATTACAGTATTTACCCCTTTATGAAAAGATACCCGAAGCCAGCGGTGGGCCACTTAAGGATCGTGATGACGATGATGTTCGAAAGATCGAAGACCTGGAGCATTCTAAAGGTTATGATGGGAAATTCACTCGCGACGTACAAAAAGCGCCCCGTAACGCGATCACCAGAACGCATCTATTTTTTAGGGGAAGACAAATTATCTCGTATAAGTCGTGGATCCTGTATGTATGGAGTCCGGGCAGAGATTTATTGCTCGTGACGGAGATATATGAGTTCCTGCTCACATTATTTAGTAATACATATTATGTTCGTTCGGTTAAGGTTAGCCGCTGATGCAGACTATAAATATATAGCAACTACTATAAATTTCTGTTGTCAAGTAAATTACTTCATGTACGAGTCGTTTAGGCAGTATTGGGGTGGCCTAGAATAGTACCTCCAATCCCATGCTGGCAGGACGGGGTGCCGTAAGAGGCGACACAATCCAGCCTGCTTGGTGGTAGGGCTTTGCGTAAGGATTATATTATGAGTATTATTGTCAAGTCATTAATATGATTATTGGTATTATTATCTTTCCGTGAAGCCTGCCTGGCTAGTTACCAGCCTTCTGCTTGAGTCAGCCGCCAAACGACTTGTCGTACTTCGAGCCAGTACTTTTTTTCTTACCTTCTCATATTCTGGCCGACAACGCATCAGTGATGCCTTTGATTTTGCGGATGTCCATGGGCGACGGTCACCACTTACCATCAGGTGGCTTATCTACTCGATTGTCGGCTATTAACATAAAAAAATATTTTTTATTACACTAAAGGATTGTATGTGGGCTACATTAAAAATGAGGTGTTTCATCCGTTCTCAGTCAAAATCAGCAGTGTATTTCTAGCTGATGTCAAATACGTCAAAATACGTCTGAATTTCTATTTGAAATCAGGTACAAACCCGGGTACTGTAGTAGCCATTTAACGCTAGGTGGTCTCTGAAGAGCCTTTAAGCTTATCATATAAGTAATAACGTACTTTTATTCCTAATTAGGTTGACAGCTCAGATAATGTTGAAAAGAAGTGCAGAAAAAAAAAATTGGCGGATCATCAGGTGAACTGCATCATTGTGGTGTGCGCAGATGCAGTAAAATAACAGAGTTGCGTTGTTCATAGAATTATCGTCAAGCAATCTCCGCTAGCCGACGGTCCCAGGGCCCGTGTTATTACTCGAAGTCGCTTAGCTTCGAACCATCTAGTTTACTCGTGACGTTATTCGTGCACGCTGGTGCGGTTCTTTATGTGCCAGGTTACATAATCACGCTCTTTGAAATGACCGGTAATGTGCCGGCGAGCGTGTAATCTTAACTACTTCAATGAGAGACGGTGATTTACTACCTTATAAGTCGTTTCCCGGATGTAATATTAAGAAAGTAACTTGTAAAACGAAGTCTTATCTTAAACCTAGTCTAGGTCTATAAGCTGAGTATCTATACATATTGTCAGTGAAGTCATATGAGAGCTATGCAGTTTGACACATTCCAACGACGACCGCGGTTGGCGTAGTATTAGTCACCTCAGCACAATTGTTGTCTTCAATCTCAACAGATATTATTGGATTGTGTACAATGAGCGGCGGCTAATTGTACGCCACTTACGCTGACGGCTCGTACTGAATGTAATTCGATTATGGCCGTGAGTGATGTAATTAACATCTGGATGTACGTACGGCACTTAACTAAAACGTATACAATGGCTGAATTAGTGTTGTTTGTTCTTACTGAATAGCGGAATTGTAGCCAATGTAAGAAGGAAAATAGTAGGATTGTTTTATTGTGGAATCACGTGACATTTGCTTGTGTGTGTGTGTGTGTGTGTGCGTAAGGGGGTTCCGTGTTGGTCGGCAACCTGTCTGTGATGGTCATGGTGTTGCGAATGTGCGTGGGTGGCAATGGCCTCTTACAATTAGATGTCCTGCCCACTTGTTTGTCAGGTATTGATAATAAAAAAATATTATTTGCATATTAGATCCTTTATAAAGTTGTTCAGAAGTGAAATAATTACTCTAGCAGACTCACGCACTTACATAAATAAAGTTTCAGCCTTAGAGTAAAGATTGAACACTCATGATGTATCAATTATTTGATGTATTTTAAATTTTACCCGAAAGTCGATAGTGGCATTATCTAAGTGCCGCCTGCAATGGGGTCAGGAGGGAATATACCCGGAGCAGGCGGAGACGCCCCCAGGACGTTGACAGGGACGACAGGCTGCGCAGGATCTACGTGGAGAAGATGAAGATCCTGCAGCAGGCCATATGCCGAGCCAAGGAGGAGGCCTTTTTGGAGCTAGTGGGGGGCCTAGAAAGGGACCCCTGGGGCCGACCGTATATGATGGCGCGGAACAAGCTTCGCGCCCAGTCGGCCCCAATCAGCGATACGCTCCAGCCGGAGCAACTGGGGAGGATCGTCGGGGAACTCTTCCCCGACGAACCCGAGGGCTTCGTTCCCCCCAGAATGGCTCGGCAGACGCCGGATACGGAGGAGGGTGTTCCGCCATCCGTCACGGAGGCTGAAATGGAGGCGGCTATTACCCGCCTCCAGAGTAAGAAGAGGGCGCCGGGTCCAGACGGGGTGCACGGGAGAGTTCTCGCAATCGCTCTCGGGCACCTCGGCGACAGCCTCCGGGAGCTGTTTGACCGCTGTCTGCGGTCTAGCCAGTTCCCGGGGGCCTGGAAGGAGGGTCGGCTCTGCCTACTACCTAAGACAGGGCGGACCCCGGACTCGGCTTCGGCGGTGCGACCGGTGCTGCTGCTGAACGAAGCCGGGAAGGCCTTGGAGAAGATAGTTCCCTCCCGGCTCGTTCAGCACCTGGAGGAGGGCTCGGGGCCCGGACTTTCAGAATCCCAGTTCGGGTTCCGAGCACGTCGGTCGACCGTCGACGCCCTCAAACCCCTGCGGGCGGTGACGGCTGAGGCGGAACACGGAAAGGAGGTGGTGGTCGCGGTGTCGTTGGACATCGCGAACGCCTTCAATAGCCTCCCGCACGCGGTGATACGGGAGGCACTAAAATACTTCGGAGTGCCACCGTATCTAAGAAGGCTGTTGGAGGCGTACCTCTCGGATCGAAGGGTAGGCCTCGAAAACCGATCGGGGTCCGTGGAGTGGCGGCAAGTCGGCTGCGGTGTCCCGCAGGGATCCGTTCTGGGTCCGATCCTGTGGGACATCGGGTACGACTGGGTACTGCGAGGCCGTCTTCTCCCCGGGGTGGGTGTCATCTGCTACGCGGATGACACCCTCGTTTATTCCCGGGGACGAAACTACAAGGAGGCGGCGCGGCTGGCCGAGGTCGGACTCGACCTCGTGATCAGCCGCATAGAGAGTTTAGGGCTTCGTGTCAGGATTGACAAGACCGAAGCCCTGCTCTTCCGCGGGACCGGCTGTAAGGGACCTCCACCGGGGTCTGCCCTTCAGATAGGAGAGGGGAGAGTCAGGATGAGCCCCCAAATGAAATATCTCGGGCTCATCCTGGACGAAGGGTGGACCTTCGGCCCACATTTCGCGATGTTGGGACCGAAGGTCGTGAAGGCGGCGAGTGCGCTGGGCAGACTCCTTCCGAACCTCGGAGGACCTAGCGCCGCCTGCAGGCAGCTGTACTCCGAAGTCTGCCGGAGTATGGCGACGTACGGTGCCCCGGTTTGGGCGGATCGCCTCACGGCGAAAAATAAGGCTGCGCTGCGCGCTGCGCAGCGAATAATTGCGGTGAGGGTGATTCGGGGGTACCGTACGGTATCGTGGGCTGCAGCTACTGCTCTAGCCGGCGACCTCCCGTGGGAGCTCGTGGCGGAGGTTCTTGCCGAGACCTACTCATACGTCTCGGGTAGGAGGGCTCTTGGTGAGAACCCAACGTTGGACGGGATCCTACGGGTGCGTCGGATAGGACAGGAAGCGCTAATGCGGAGGTGGGGAGAGGACCTGGCGGTGCAGCCTTATGGCACACGCGTTACGGCTGTGTTGCGCCCGGTCCTTGAGCGGTGGATGCGCCGAAAACGCAAGCCCCTCACCTTCCGTCTGACGCAGGTTCTCACCGGGCACGGTTGCTTTGGTGACTACCTGTGTCGGACGGCCCAAAGGGAGCCGACCACTGAATGCCACGATTGTGGCGCGGCGGTGGACTCTGCCCAGCACACCCTCGAGGTGTGCCCGAGATGGGCAGCGCTGCGTCGGGATCTGACGTCAGTCCTTGGAGGGGACTTTTCGCTTTCGAGCATCATCACCGCGATGCTCGGCGACGACGAGTCCTGGAAGGCGATGGTCTCCTTCTGCGAGACAGTAATGTCCCAGAAGGAGGCCGATGAGCGGGGGAGAGAGGAGGCCGCCGACGTGGCCTCCATCCGCGGGCGACAAATGGGGGTGCGTAGGAGGCGCTACTTAATGCGCCTCCAATAACGCCCCTGTGCCCGTGTCGGGCCGGGATGGGAACACGGCGTCGTTGGGGCTGTTCAGAGGTGAGCCGGACAGTCCCCATGGAGGAGAAGTCTGACCTTTTCGCCGAGGCCAGCCTGTCGCTGGAGGGATCCTGTTGCCTGCAGATCCGGGACCCTCCAATTAAAGCGGCTGAAGGCTCCCGCAGGGATTTAGTATGGTATTGCACTCCCAAAGTGCCGAGTCCGACATAGGTCTAGGACTGCCACCCGGGCGTCCTGGATATCATCCGTAAACGGATTCCCCTGCGATAAAAAAAAAAAATTATCTAAGTGCCAGTAACGGAGAGTCATACCCATATTATATGGTACTTGATCTGGTACTCAAATACAACAACGTTCAGTGTGATCTAGATAGATAAATAACAATAGAAAGATAAATACAATTAGATAATTGTATTTAATGGCAGTCGTACGCTTTTAGTCGGCAAAAGCTTTCATAGTAAGTCAGCTTTAGTCTATTATCCGTAGACAACCTCGGGCCGCAATTTGTTCCGGATTCGATAACAACTCGCTTTCGATATTTATGTGACAGATCCATGCTTGGTTTCGTTTAGTAATTATACTTGTCCATGCCATCCTTAAGGCAAGAAACTCTAGCGTGGGTGTGTGTCTTATCCGTTTTGAAACAATCATTTAGATAACATATTACACAACAGAATTTTCTATATTATGTGTTGCCAAAGAACATGAACATTAGAATCCGACAATACATCGCCTGATAATGTTATGTTATAAATTTATGAGGCGAAGAGATGGAGCATAGAGTATTCAAAGTTGCAGGTTACCCTTATGTGCACATTGTGCAATATTGCCAACTGTTCTAGCTCCAGTATCGATGCTATGAATTTTTATTTGTTCTTTTTTAATGGGCTTTTATTGGTATTCCGTTTGACCTTTATTAAATGTAACCAATTTACAACCTAGGTCCAAACGTTCGGTTTATTTGGACTCTTCCACTTGACTTTATAACAATACTACATTATTTATTTTTATTACATTATGCGCTTCAAGAGATTAGATATTATAATATAATTCATTGAAATAATTTCATGACTTTCGTTACCAAAATTGATAGCCTGGTTGTAAAATTATATCTCTACTATGAGCGATTTTCTTGAGTTTGTGTATATACAGAATGTAATCTCAGGAATCTTTGTCCCGTATTGGGGCGACCTAGAATAATCCCCCAATCCATGCTGGCAGAACAGGGTGTCGTAATATGCGCCAGAAGCCGGCCCGCTTGGTTTTTCGTAATTATAATATCAATATAATGTATTAAATCATTAATATTATTATTGGTATTATTAACTTTTCCGAGAAGTCTGCCTGACTAGCTACCACCCTCCTGCTTGAGTCAGCTGCCAAACGACTTTTCGTGTTCTGGCCGGGGGCTTAAGAGCCAGTACTTTCTTCTTACCTTCTCTTTTCCTGACAACGCATCAATGATATATCTTTGGTGTTGCTGATGTCCATTTGCGATGGTGACAACTTACCATCAGGTGGCTCGTCTGCTAATTGATCGGCTATTAACATAAAATAATTCCATATAAGTATATCTATACAATATTATACATTATAGATTAGATGCCTTGTAGGTTATATTATCTTATATAATGGTATATATTTTAAGTAAACAGCTGAGAAACGAGCAGCCAGGCTTCCCGATGGCAGTGGTAACCGCAATCGATGGTCGTCCCTAACAACAGAAACATCATTGACGCTTTGTCGGCCAAAATGGAAGTGGGGGACACGCATATTAATGCTGTGAGAAAATTTTACGGATAATTCTAGACAGAGAGTAATTGCTGGCCGGGTGCGTAAAGAAGTACCACCCTACTCTACCTTTCATGCTACCATGCACACGTACTGTTTGGGTTAAATTGAATGGTACACAGCCCAGTGAAAACCGACAGGAGCGACCGAGCAGGGAAGGTTGACATGGGCCTGAGGGTGGATAAACGCTCTTACGCCTTGAAACATATACTTTATATGACATTTGAATCACAAACATTCAAACACGTAGGTGTAGAATACGTTTTGTACTGTAAACAAAATTGGAAGTAATTCAAACGGAGTCAGACCGCGTGAGCGATAACAACGATATGGATATTTAACACAAAAACGTAATTGCAACGATTTTATTATCAGTGCTGGTGTGTCATGGCTTCGTAGAATGGTGTTCGTTTAAAAATAAAATTGTAAAGGGCGCTGTTGTTATCGTTTGAGATAAAGATTAACATTTTTGCATACATAATCTTACGCCTGGCTCACGTTGGTATACCTATGTACAAAGTGTCAATCGCGAAACGATACGATTCGAATACACGTCTCTTGCCTCTTTGACTGTCATCTATCGTTTGATAGGTATATTTCTGTTACAGATACTTCTTTTTACATGTTTTATAATTAGCTTCACTCGGTTTGTTACATTAGGTTTGTATCTATGTGTGTATATATACATACATGTGTGTGCAGCTTATGTAAGTAATGGAATATTTTAAGAATAATTTAAATTTGGAAATTTGGGGTGTAAGAGGCGCAAACTATCCTTCAGTCCAAGTCAACCTCTCCTGTTTGTGGTGTACCCTATCTGCTGAACAACGGGCGTGGCTATGATATGGGAGCGGTCCCTCATGTTCGAGGTCGTCGGGTTCGGTAATACCCAGTTTAATCGCGACGATTCTTGCATTTGGTACAGTATTTTGCCTGGCTGGCTAGCTGCCACCATCCTTCTCAAATTGACCGTTAATGAAAAGTTTCAGTCGAACTGTCGATGAGTCAGTAATAATTCGATTCTCCAGTTTCCTTTTTGATCGGCAACACTCCAATGATGTCATTGGTGTTACTGATGGCTCATCTGCTCGTTTGTCGACTAGTTACATAAAAAATTGTGCTGATAAGTCTTTCATCATTTTAATTAGAGTTATTGTTTTTTAAAGTAAGATTGAAGTTAACTATATCATTTATGAATTCGTTACGTAATGTACAAATAATTAGTTATATAAAGAAAATATTTGATATTTTATTACATTTTAATTAGCCACCAGAGTTATTACAGCGATTATACTTAAAGGTACGTCAAAAATCTCCCTGGTGTAATTATACCCGACATTAGAAATGATCGTACATCTAACTTTAGAGGCCACTGTTCACTAAATTAGACACGTTTTCGTAACTGAAATAAATAACCTGGGAATTTGGATATTGTGACAAACGTCATATAAAATTGTACTACTAATTAGGGGACCAAAATACGACTGCATCCGAAGACCTGTCGCCGCTGTTTTTATTATTTACTACGCTTTGAAGATAAGCGCAAATGATCCTTTTAGTTTTTCCGAGGATTTTCTTATTCTATGGAAATATCAAACTTACAACATGAAAATCAGGTGCCTTGTGACCACTGCAGAGCTCAGACACTTCAGTATATCGTAGTTCGCTAATATTAATACTAACTTACACGTGTGTTATTCGTGTAAATGTAATTTTTATAGCATTCGAAAACTAAGGCAGTTTTGTGGCGAAGGTAGATCGCCAATGACAATTAATTTAAGTCTTTGTAATGTCTTTTTTCATTAATAAACCAAGTTTGGTCATGGCAGCAATGTCATTTGAGACGGGGACAGCTGTGGTTGATGGTGCTAACCGTTTGCTAAAGTTAAATGTTACATTGATTTCTTTTAATCTTCGTTTTTACAAGTTTACAAATCCTGAAGGAGAATATTTTTTACTTACAGTTACAAAAAATTGTTATGTGCTATGTATATTAAATTTCGAATGATATAATTAATACTTTATAAGAAACAAAGGTCAGGAATAACTTGCCCGCTTTCGTGTTCCCAGCTACTTATGATGTGAGACTCTTCAGGAGGAGACTAAATAAGCTATTATAAGTTAGTGCGTTCAACATCTTAAACTTCATCACCAGTTACATCATCACCATCACCATCATCACCAGTTACATCATCTTCATCACCATCAAGTAGGATTGTTGTCAAGCAGTAACTTATTTTATGTAAAAAAAAGTGTAAAATTACATGCGCCCATGTTTATATGTCATAAAGCAAATAACGTGAGCCATGTCTACTCGCTATTATATCTATGGCCCGCCCGGTCGGTGTTATCATGGGAGTGGTGTTTATTGCCGCTTCCTCCACCCGCCACTCGCGATGGCAGCCATACATTTACCGAATGTCGTTCAAGAATTTCTATATGGCCATTCCATTAACGCTCTGACAATCTGTGCTGTTAGGTTACAGTCGGAACGTCGGCTATTCACCGATACTATATTACGATGTACATCATATCACATGTAAACCATGTCATAATGAAGTAGTTTTGAGGTAGTTTTTGAGTTTCATTCAGTCCTATTGCGTAGCTCGGGTCTCTTCTTCCACGTAAGGGGTAAAGGTTCCACCACACTGGTTGAGTGTGCAAAGACAGTTTAGGAGCTCAAATATGTAAGAGAAGAGTATGAAGAACTCTGGAAAGCTTCACTCCAATCAATTTTGTTCCACTGGAGCAAATTTTTATGACTACTATTGTTTACAATACTTGATTTTTTTAGTGAACCCTGATCACGTTTTAGACCGGTGTCCACTGCAAATGTTTACTTTAAAGTTTCGTCTTTCACTCAGGTGGTTTTGCTTCGCGTTCGGCATGTATTTAAGTTGTCGAATCAAAAAAAAAACAACTTCTTCGACAGGAAATGCATGCCGTTCCAGTGAGTATGCCGGGACATTGCTCCCCGCAAAGTTCCCACTTAGACGCACCTACCTGTGTTGCAATCTCTTTCATCTTTCGAACCTCGTGGACGTTTTTGACTTAATATACCATAAAGATAATAAATGATAAAGAAATTTATATACTTGAGTGTTCTCCGTAATGTTTACGTAAACGAAAACTTATCATGATTATAGTCCCTTGGGGCTACAGATCAACCGGTTAATACAGTTAACCAGTAACTATCCCCCTTCGCTAGCTGTACTTCGGGATACTTGATTTTTAAGTTCTCAAATTTAATCGCACCGGAAATAACCGTTGCTTATTTTTATCAGGCGCTTTATATATTTTTTTCTTTATGTCATACATTTTAACAGTTCTCGTGAATCGTCAGTTAATTAGTAAAAACGCAATTAAATCCCGTGCGGTAGTTTTCAAGATTATCGCGTTCAGACAGGGAGTCGGAGAATTTTTTATAGTATATAATGATCCCATCAGGAGTTACGTACTTTTCAAATGGTCTAATAGTTTTTCTAATTCCTTTCTGCATATATACAAATTCACAAAATTCGCACTCTCTCTCTTTACAATATTAGTATAGATGATTAATATAAAGAAGATTATAATAAATATTTTGAAAACTTTGATTAGCATATCACGTTACGTAAAAATAATGAACGGAATGAATGTCATTAATGCTTAGAAAACTTATAAACTACATTAAAAATGTTTTTAAACGAAAGAAGTCTGATAATTTTAATAATGCGTGTATATTCCCTGATATATTCATTTTTGGTGTTTCAATATTATCAGGGCAATGTATAACCAATCCACCTTTGTACGACGATACTTGTCTAAGCGTTTCTAATTTCATTTTTATTTAACTACGTATAATGTAACAACGTCAGCAGACTCAGAAATGTGAGATATCACAGCTGAAGCGCTTCAACTTACCCTCGGTAACAACATAAATCTTTTTTTGCCCCAGGAGCATCTGGAATTTCGATAGTTTCTGCCGCGTTACGTTGCTTCCAAAATGATGTATGGAAGAAATTACTTTTCTATTATGCAACGGTTATATTGTGCACCTCGTATAATAATGTTTATTGTTCGTTGTTCTGTCAGTAGAAACATTCATTGTATCCATACTCTTTATACATCTTTGGCAGCATTGTATAGAACTCTCATTTACGAATGCAGGTTTTTCATCGAAGTAATTACAGCAGAGATGTAAAGTTATAAAAACGCGTGCATGATTCCAACTCTTTCACCCTGTGCAGAAAACTTCAGTTCAAACTTTTAGGCTGTTATTGCGTTTAGAGCACATGTTACAAGTTACGTACTCGATTAATAGGAGAAATGTTTGGACCAAATTTAATTAACACATTCGCCGAGCTATACTTGCTAACACTGGGTCAAGCTCGGTGTCATTGTTCAATAGAATTTAATTAATGCATCAGTGCTACTGCTTCCAATCAGTGATTAGTCGAATGTCTAGAAAACGTTTGAACGTGTGTAGTGAAACTAACTAGTGAAGAAACTTTGATCTCGCTCTCGGTGATACAATGTTTGATATTGCTCGCAGGACCATTTATACAAAATGTGTTCGTATTCGAAATTATCATTGCTTCGATGGAATAAAAGAAGTAGGAAAAATTCATACCTGATTACTTCCTACTTGGTCAGCGTGGATTATTACCTTAAACAATTTATTTGACTGATTTTTGGGTCTCGTGCCCGTTTATCTATTGATTTACCTATTCTCATATAGTAGTTTTATAGTCGTATTATTTATATACTCATTAGTATTTTATTTTTGGAAAAATGTTTTAATAAGCACTAAGTCAAAAACACTTGCAGCTTCTAAGAAATTTTCTCCCTTCTCATTCTTATTCCCAAAGCCTCTAAGTTTGAGTAAACAACAGTAGGCGCTTTATTAGCTGTAGATATTTTTTCATGCTCTTCTCATTATTTTATTACTGCGTCGACGCCTTAGAGCTGTCTCTAAAAATGCAAGATGTTTCAATATTGATACATCAGTATGCATTAAGTATCTTGCACTGTTATGTACGCAGGTTGCTGCAGTGAATTAGCACTGTCACAATTTCACATAGACACAAGTCAAATCGTTTCTTAGTAATTAACTGAAATGAAAGGTGTTGAGGAAAAATGTACTAATTAAGTTCTTAATGTTCCTAAAAATCCAGCGTGTGGACCACGGCTTAAATATCGTTCATTCTTACGAGTATTCTATGGAGACGATGGCCTAAGTTATGACTTGTTACGATGAAACGCTTCACGTGGACACACATTTTGATTGGTCGTTAAAGCAGCTTCATGTACCCACCGTAAAGTATAAATAAATGATTCTGGCGACTCTGTGCGTTGAAATTTACGAACTTGTAATTTATTTTAGCGAACAAATAAATGGCGGCGATGGTTTGCATTTATAAGCCGGCTCGTGTTTTATTGGATCATTCGGATGAGCTGCAGACAGGTTGGCCGACTGTGCGTTGATACGAAGTGTGAACATTACAAACGCTGGAGAATGTCGGTAGGTTAAATAAAAAATATACGGACACTATACTAATAAAAATTACTTTTATAGTTTGAAGTATGGACGCAATTAACAGTTTTTACAGCAAACAAAATATGCCGGTAAGAGATATTCGCTTTCGATATAAAATTCTACTAATCATTCTCGAAGACGTACATGCCATTGTAGCGGAGTCCAGTTCCGTGTTTATGAATTCTTGGCTGAGTCTTCCTGAGTCCCTTTGTATATGCGGCTATATCTATATACAAAATATAATCACGTTCGTGTAATAATAATTGATCTAACTACACTGATGAGAATCTAGAGCCTTGCATTAGGCAATTGACCGTCCCGGATAGAACTGGATCCGGTCCGAGTAATAACTGGGTTGAGGACTAGAGAGAACGAGAATATGAGGAAGTGTAAGAAGTAACGTGTAGGAAAACCAATATCTGCAGTCTTTTTTCACTTATAGAAATCAAAACATAACATTAGCACGTGCTTAATATGATAACGGCAACTTATTTCGAAACACAACAGCATTATATTTTTGTGTAAAATCATGACAGCAGGGACATTTAAAGAAGTTTCATCAAAAAATGTATTTCCTATTTATGTCCATGAAGTTACGTAGACTGCGCTTGGTCGTCAAGCCCGAGGGGTTAAAAGCTCGTTGTTAGTACTAAACGCTTATGGAATAATAAAACTGGTTTTATTAAAACTATTTGCATTGAGATCGCAGAGGGGCTCGAGTTGTGAAGAGCGAGTTGGGCGAGAAAATGCGAGCGATCTTTGTGTGTTTGTCTTTATTCTTACGACTGAGGCGTAAAATGTAGGTTACAATCAAGACATGACAATTAAAAAATGCTGGAGCACACTTTTGTTATCAGATACTTTTTTTTAATTGTTCTCTCAAAATCGTTTTTGTTTCAACCTAGCAATACTCACTTGAGCCTAATTCACTTTGTACTTGGGAGCCCTCTACCTTGATTTCGATGCCGATGGAACGGTTAGTGGCCAATCAGAATGGTGGAAGCTTCTTTGTCACCAGATTACTTCCCATATTGCTTGACGAGTGCTATCGCCCACAGGCCTAATGATAGAACAGATAGCTTAACGTGAACTCCGGGGCGAGGGCAAAGTTTATCTTTCACCGGTTAACTAAATGCTTTTTAGCAATTTATGCAAACCACTGGGAAACTTGAAAGAGCTTTGCTGTATGAAAGTTTTAGGACACGTCGTGATCTTTCTTCACCCTTAGAGCAATGAAGTTCTAATATGTTCGTCGTGTTCTGCTCTTCGGATTAATTTGAATCATCAACGCGAAGGCCAAGATTGTTATACTGCTTGCTGCTGAGGGAAGCAAGCTATGTTTATGTTTGAAATGTCTAATGCAATCAAACATTCACGTCGATATATGAGGTCTTCATTAATACAACGATTTAACGAGCCGTCAATCTAGTTAAGTTTATTGCAATATTGCAATATGTGCTTTATTATCGTTCCCTCGTTCACCCTGCCATTGATTTTATTAATTACTAACGTAGGCTCATTGTTTGCAATACGATCAGTTGTTTTCAAACTTTTTTCTATGTAATATTTTCATTATCCATAATTGTCACATTGCCCATGGTCTGGTCACGATGAAGGATAAAGGCTACTACTCGCAATGTGTATGGGGATTGACGCATATTCTCACTGTATTTTTTTACATCGGCAGCAACTTATCATTTGTTTCTAATAATTACATATTCTTCATCTCTTACATAATAGTTATTTTGTAATATTTATTTAATTAAATAACTTGGCTACGTTGAGAATTCAATGGAGATAAAATTTACTCTTTACGAGTACAGCAAATCACTACCATTAATATTTTAGAAGATATCACAGAGTTAAAATGACCAAGAATCATTATTCGCGATGCTGAAATGACACCACATTAGCACCTACATAGCACCCGAGAAAACTCGGAGCGGGTCGCTAGTTTATAATATAATAACTTTAACAAATTGGAGGTGTATGCAAGATTCGAACTCTAACTGACAGTACGGGAAAGGAATGTTAAAATCACTGGGCTATTACGATTTCGCCCTACGGCTCGTTAAAATCATATTTCCTTGTGGGATAAAAATTCAGGCACGGAATAACGTTTAACCTCGGTTGTTGTTTTTAATAAGCCTTAGGGCGATATAAGAATTCATGTGGATCGTCAATCCGAATTAACCTTTTTAAAATATGTACTTATAAGTATAAATACTTAGATTAATTTTTAGTTGGATATAAATTATGTAGTAATTTTTATGTGATACACGCACAAATTTTAACCAGTCTCAAAGCGTTATTGAATTATTAGTAAATTGCACGGTACACACCAGTTGAAGTAATACATAATTCAGTGTGTACGGTAAGCAAAGTTATAAGCGAGAGCTACATATAAATAAATAGTGAAGTTTGGCAACCGCTGGGTTATGGCATATTTAATAACGTTAAGTAATTGCTCGTTTGCCGTTCCTAGCGAGACTTATTGAGCCTCGGAGCACTCAGATAAACCATAATCTTAATTTGTCCAACGCGGTGGCGTCGGCTTTGTTAATAAAGCGTTGCGCATTTAATACTGCGTCGATTTTGTACGTGACGCGTGGTGAATTGAGGATTTCGGTTTCACAGTTCTCGCTTATGAGTGTTCAAGGGGATTCGGATCCTATATCCCGGTTAATGCCAAGTAATTTTGTGTAAAGTTAGAATGTTATTAGTATGAATTAATTTATTATGCAATTGACATGTATTGTGCTAAACCAAACCTCGTCTCCGAGATAATATGTCCTTTTCTAGATGCATGTAAATCCGGATGCACTCGGACCACTAACAGACGAGGTATCGGCGTTAAGTCTTATTGGATGTCCCTGAACTATACCATCCAGTACACTCGAGCGCCCCACGGTATTCATGCACCGTGGTAGGTAGAGTTCTTTACCCGCCTGGAAAATCTCTCTGATATCTCATAAAAATTAACATTAATAAGTCTTATCTTCGCGTCTTGTGGGTTTGATTGTGAATTGCTCATGCTACGTTCAATAAACATAATTTCTAAACCATTTAATATCTTATATAGATATACGCGGCAATTTATTTTTATTTGTATAAATGTTTTAGTGAATGCTTTATGAGGTTAAAGATATGACTGCAAAAAAGTTGGTTCTTTGTTTACCGGAGCAGTAAAACGATATGAATGTTTGGAATTCTCTCGTTCCGCTGAAAATATCAAATTTGGAGTAAAGGAAAATAAACAAAATACCGTTTATCTAAAAATATAACGTAAAGAAATGCACCAACTAACATAACACAAACAGTGTTATCATAGTTGAAATATTTGTGTTACCCGTATCTACCTACACCTATTTCATAATATAAAATGAAAAATTTCGTTGAATTTTATGAAGTGCTTCTGTAAGGTACTAGTTCTAATAATGTCAGCGGTGCAATTTAAGTAATGGTAAATGGACACTTCAGCTCATGCACCGTTAAAACCAATTAAAGATGACCTATCCAGCTCTATTCGTCATTATCGTTATCATTTACTAAGTGTTACCACTCTTGTATAGATGGTGTATGTTGACCGTGATGTAGATATTTCAAAATGTACGATGTCTCATCCAAGCCATGCATATATACTGTATATAAAACTGAGAAACATACGTATACACAGCTCTCTATTGTCCACTTAATTCAGGACGTCAGCCATCTTTTGTGTTTGGGTTACATTTTAGATTTGCACCACACAATCAATCGTTACGGCGGTAAGGTTTCTTTATCATAAATCTTCACTTGTCAGGTGTTTATTTTTGATAAGTTAATAACGTTTTACATAGTTCTGTGGAGGAGATGTATAGAAACATGCAACGAAAACAACTGGCTGACCCGCGATAATTTGACTGAAGTGACGGGCGGCGGCTTAAAGACGCTAGGTCGAAAGTTTATCACGAATAGTAATTAAGACTTATGTATTTTCTACATTTGAACTAGAGTTTCCAGAACCGAAGGGTGTTAGTGGAACCGGGAATTTCGAAACCGGCCTTAGCTGGAACCGGGAATTTCGGTACCAGAGTAAAATCTTTCAAATACAGTTTGGCTCAGAAAGACGAAAATCGATTTAGGATTACTTATACGGGCAGGTAAGCAGCTTTATTTGTAAATTGGTCATTTTAATAACCCTTCACTTTTAATTTTTATGATTAAGGACGCAAAATAACATAATCATTCACATTAAATCAAAGCGAGTAGCTAGCGAATCTACATCACAAGACAGCATAAACTAATGTAAACGAATGAAGAATGATAAGGTCCGAGCAAGCGGTACATTGCGACGCGAGGTGGGGCGAGTATGAGCCGAACTCAAGTTATATATATATATATATATACGATACGATGTTATACGCAATTTTGAGTACTTTAACTTCACGATAATACTGTTAAATAATTATTTTGACACGATGGATGTTATTTAGTCAATTAACAGTGATTTTGTAACTAAAATACCCGTAACAAAAAAGGCTCGAAAGTGCCGAAAGAACCGGACTAGAAACCTCAGTTCCGGTGCTAAAAGTTTTCCCAGAACCGGGAATTCGCGTTACCGAAAATACGGGAAATTCCTCTATATAAACCCTAATTTGAACCCTTCATCTGTATCGCGTTATCGGTTTTCTATCTGGGCGGAGCATGTAAAGGTCATAGTCGACAAATGTTATTGGGCTTGAAATCTATTAACGCCGGTGTTCCTCCAAGGTTCGTTTTGTATCCTGCGCTGTTTATTCTGCATATCCATGACATTCTGCAGGATTCAGTGACATTGTTAAAAAGTATTGTTGATGCTGGTTTGTCAAACATTTGAACAGTCTTACATTTGAATTTTGGAATAAAACTGCTGGAGTCGCGTCGTCTTTTTTATTAAGGTCGAAGAAGATAACGTGGCCTGCTGTGCACTTGGTGTTCAGTAACCACTACCAGGAACGAGCGCCTGTAGCCAATCTATAACACCATGGACGTCGTCGAGACTTTGTCCGCGAAGAAGAAAGTAAGGAGAGTGGCAGGAAGTCAAGTAGGAAATGGGTTTTATCTTCACGCACAAACAGCACCACATCTTCCACCAGGTGGGCTCGTAAGCCACTGCCTCATCCATCAGACAACAGGATCCCCTAGTTTGCACGACTTTTATTTACCGTCTCATTTTTAATTGTTACTGATCCCCATAATCAAATTATCTCAATAAGCTGAATGAATATTTATAAACTTCGTTGACACAATCTGTTTAGTCATCCCTTAATAAGCCGTAATGTTATACGGGGCTTTGTGGATAAAATGCGTCCTCAACGTTTTATGTCCGAGCGTTTCGTTTCGTGCCGAGTACATTAACTCCACCAGTATAACGCCAGAGGGCTGTCTCAGACAGACCGGTGTTAAAATCATTTGATTCTAATTTCAATGTATCATTTTGTACGTTGTAATCTTACTAGTAGTAGTAATGTCAATACGCTTACGGTTATTGTACTTTGCATTAGGGATGTTATGGATATGAAATTGTTTCGGATTATCCGATCGTTTCGGATAATTTCGTCTGTCTCTATGATCAAGTATCGCATTGTAACCACGATACAGATTTGGATGATACGTGACATATTAGTGAGCGATATAATCGAACGTAATCTAGGATGCTTTTAACCCAGGGAAATTAATCTGTTCCCGCTGTATAGTAAAGAAAAGTTAATATGAACATTCAATTGAGAGGTCAATGAATAAAATTTCGACTGCTTGATTGCAACTATTTTATTAAATAATATGTTTCATATACGTAGAGATAATTTTTCTGAAGTGAAGCGTGGACGGATTACTAGTTTAAAAATTAATTAAATGTTTGCTTAATATTTTTAGTATAATATTAATTTGAAATTAGGTTATGTATTCATTGTATCGTTATAAATTTTAAAGGTTAACCACATTTCGTTTTAATTTTTTATTCACCGCCGCGCCGTCTCGTTCACCCGTTGCCCTGAGGTTGGCAAAGATTGCTTTGAACATTTAATCCGGCTTGCGTGACTGACTTTCATAAGGTTCAATAAATAAAAGTAAAATAAAAAATTAAATAAAACAAAAAAATAAAAATAACGTATTCTCGAAGTAAGAGTGCATGTGGCCGGTGGCGGACGTCGGTGGCGGCACGTTCGACCTTCCGATCGTTACCGATGCTCCGTCGCTAACTAATTTTAGAAAAATCCATCCCGGCTCGATTGCGCTCTCGGCTTTCGCGTAATGGATTTCATAATACTAATATCTATGAGCAACGACGTTATGCTCTTGTAAATTTTAATCGGTTGCACATATTTAAAGTTGCGATTAGACGGATCTTTTTGAACGATCCCAACTTTTTTTTTTAATATTAACAAGTATTGAACGTGCAGATGGACGGTAGACTAAACTAAACGCGTCTTTAATGTTACTCTTAGCTTGAGCATATGTTTTTCACCATTCTCTATGAATACGTAAAGAATTTTAAATACATTTGATTGATTTTCTAAGTAGGTTAGTAAGCCAGAAAGGTAAAGTTCTTTACCATCGTTCACCGGTACTGTTGTGATTTCACTGTGTGCTTGTAAAATTCTTATGAATATTGTAGTAAAACTGTAAATACATTTATTCTGTTTGGCCAGAAGCTGCTATTTTGTATTATACAGCTGTTTGTTATGATTGAGTTAATATCTCAGAAGCTATCAATATTCAATCAGACCGTGTCTAGGAGTGATTTATTTATTATTTATGAGATACACTGGAACCAAAGTGATGTTAAATTTCTGGTTGAGAACTGAGGCGTGTAATCAATGCATTATTTATCACTGCTGCTCGTGTCACTACTTTGAATACATTTAGTTTGCAATCATGTTTAAAGTTGAGCTTTAGTTACACAGTCAAATCTACGATGTCATTAACATATCTACAAGTTTTTTGGGTCAGAAGGTGAAGGATATTATGGAATAGATGTATATATTAATGGCAAGGACGCCTGGAAATAACAGTGCCGAAACAAGTTCCGCGCAGGTTTAAACTTAGTTTGTAATTGCCTTGTGTTGTTTTAAGTGATGTACTGAGGAGTTTATTTCGTTGTTTCTTCTCCTCAATGTTCTTTTCGAAACAGTAGTAGAAACAAAAAATGACGTGCATAAGTGTATTTACAGAGTAACTAAATAATTAAAGGATATTGATTTTTTATTTTTTTCTTTCTTCTTATTTACTGGCCGACAACATCAGTGATACCTTTGGTCTTGCCGATGTCCATGGGAGACTTTGACCACTTACCAACAGGTGGTTCGTCTGCTTGTTTGTCAACTATTAACATGAAAAAAAATGGAATTTGAAACTCACCACACAAATATTCTAATATATTTGATACTCACCTTATGATTGAATTAATAATTTCAATTACATCAACGATTGTTGCGCTGCTAAGCTCGGGCCATCCCTCGGAATCAGATTATCTGAAACACGAAATTTAGTTTGAAAACAAAATTGTTACAATTATTTTACAATTATTTTTTATTTTACAAACATAACATAAACATAAACGTTTACAAATTTAAACCCCAGCACTAGGAGTCCCTATGTTGCCATACACCCATGACTCGAGAACAAACATTTATGTATCTGCCACACAAAGGTCTCTAACTCGGGACCCCTCGCTCGGCAGGTAGGGTCACTACCAACTATGGGGTCGTTAAATGATTAATGTAATGTACAATCGGGCATAAAATAATTCTAACTATACAACATTCAGTATGGGTAACAAACATGCAGCGTATCAATATCGTTGGTGGTCATGAGGTTTTCTGATTGTATTTACATTTTTTTATCGTCACCTACCGATTTAAGGTTTAGAATAAATTGGATCAGCTTTTCCTTTGTAATGATAGATAAAAGGCCGTTTTGCAAGTGTTGGGTTGTAAGGTACTCCAGCTATTCGAGCCGATCTTTGATTGTGGTGCACCCTGGTGAACAATGGGCGAGGTGATACCGTGATATCCTTTTGCAAGTCGGTGGGGTTCATACCGCAAACTTTAATCCTTTAATCCTAACAGTGCACAGTTTAATTCTAACAGGACGGTGATAATTATGTGTATATTTTTGGTAAGGTTATTTGCTTACCACCTTCTAAAATCAACCGTGAATGTTTCATTATTTGTGTGTAGTGTTGGAGAACCAGTTAGCGCGCTGGTTAAACCACTTATTTCTTGGCAGGCCGCCCTTTGTTACTGTGTGTGTGTGTTTGTGTGTGTGCGTGTGTGTTTGTGTGTGTGTGTGTGTGTTGTGCTGATGTGTTCATAAAACAGCACGTCTGTTCTTCTGTCGGCTGTTGTCACAAAAGAGGACGATTTTCGATTTTATCCGTTATCCAGCGTGCATTGGATGGGCTCGGGAAGTCTAAGTGGTTTCATTATTATTAAAAAAAACGTGCGTGTTGTAATTTGATTCTGAATTATTTACGATATTATCTCGAACCGAACAGTATAATCGTATCGTGTTAATGTTGCACGAGAGTCGATCGTTCGCGTGCTCGCCTCTCGGCGTACAACAATAACGCGAGGCGCGACAAATAAACAACGGTATTATGTGGACCCTGTGAACCGAAACGTTGCGAAAACAAATTGGGGAACAGCAGAATCGTTTTTTTTAATCCATATCGGACTTTCTGTTATGATTCAGCTGTATTTTAAAATTAATTTACGGCAGTTTGCTTTTTTTATTAGCTTTATACCAGTTTAATGATTAAACTAACCATTAACCAGTTTGCCTTCTACTACTAAAGCTCACAAATCATGGCGCCAGCGTCCCATGCGATTGACAGTGTATACAACTAGGCATTAATTCCGCCCTTTGTTATAACTTAGTTGTGGGACGTGACAATAAAGTTTTAAATAGAAATTATAAATAGTATATAGGCATGTAACCAAATATAGGATTTTAACATTCTTGTAGTTGAAAAAAATCACACGCAACGAATTGAAATCGAAAGATTTGAACGTTTGCACGTTTTAGTAATTGGATGACAGATTTATTGGTTTGTAATTATTTTATAACAGTTCTATTGATGTTCATTTAAGACATAAAGTCAGTCGGGCTCATTTAGCCGCTTTTATTAATAGCTCTTCGAGGTGTATGTCAAACTTTTTCTAACCACCTATATAATATTATATATATATATTAAACTACTGTAAAAACAGAATGTTTAAAGTAATCTAATAACTTTCTATGACTCAGGGTGTCTAAGTCACTGGTCAACTTGGGGCAGAATAAATAGGTTTATGTTTATATGGACAATAACAAACTTATAAGTTGATTGTCAAAATGGTAGACTACTCATATATGTTTATACATATAATTACATCTTAATTGATCGCTTTGAATTTTTAATATACTTGAAGGATATATGAGAAAACCTATTATAAGGGGACTTCACTAATGAAATAGAACTCAAATAAAAGTTATAATAACTTGTGTCTGTTTGTCTGCGTGTTTCTGCGTGTTCATCTTAGAAACGGCTTAACCGATTTCGTTATGGTTTTCACTAATGTAAGCATCACTTAATATTTAAAGCTCGTTTCGTGGCAATCCTTTTATAAATAAAAAAGTTATAAATATATTTCTAATTCATAGGACGAGAAAAACCCAGTCGTAAAACAATGCAAGTGGTATTTCTAAGCTTAAGGCGTAGTATTTCTGAAGCGAAGAGAGGGCTGTTCGCTGGTATTAAAATATAATAAGAACCCTAAAGGTAATAAAAAAAATTTTTGCTTATATATTTTTAGTTTGGGAGCGACGTTGCTTCTACTGTGTACGTTTTAACTAAGATATTAATTAACTCCGTTAGTCTTAGACAGGGGATTCTCCAGAAGTGTGAATGTGAGTAACTGCCCACTTATGGATTTCTATCTAAACATACTCGTAGAAGTAATTTACGTAATAACTGTGTACATAAGATAATCGTAAATATTGGCAAATTTCAATCCCCCTGAATTAATTGAAATGAATCACAATCGAACTAAACTAAAGCAAGTGTAGTTAATCTTTAATAAAATAGAAAGAGACACATTTGCGGAGTATGAGAACAAAATAAAAGAGTCATTTTTCTCGAAGCAACAAAGACCGTTGAAACCCTTCACTCGTGTCCCGTTTGTTTTTTTCATGTGTTTTTCCACGCGTGTTCCGTGTCACAATTTTAAATGACGTACCGACGGAAAGAATTCGTCATGTTAATGAAGTCGATGAAAATGTTTTTGCATCTGAACGCGGTGTAACTTAGTTGTTTTATGTATGTAATCATTATAGGGATATGGTAATAATAATAAAAGGGTCGATAAAATTAAATTACTATTGTGACTCCCACTGAAAGACACAGTAAAGACACTAAAGACAGGACAAGTGGGAGGGGGAAGGTAGGAAGGGAAAGTTGCTAGAATAGTTAATATAATCTACTCTACTATTCTAGTTAATATGATTTACTCCATAGATGAACCGTAAACGCACAAAATTGGTGTAAACTTTAAACTATCACACCCGAAGCATCAAGTTGCAATAATAGGAATGTTTTGACGATGCATCGAGGGGTGATCGTACCGCATAAGCAAAAATAACTCGGCCGAAGATTTTGCGGAATGAAGAATGTAACCGGCTATTAATAAGGTGCGACTGTCGACGGCTCTCCGGAACGCCGCAAGTAAATTGAGGCGTGACATCGTCCTGTTGCACTTAGATATCGAGAATAACTTTGGACAAACGTCGCTTAAAGTGTCTTTTAAATGTAGAAGTCAATTTTATACGGCTGAGAACGATGGTGAAATAAAATACATATGTCGGCAACGGCAGTAGTTTTAGCAGCATGGACGAACATAGCGTGGGCGTATAATCGTTTAACACTTTTAATTGATTGTTAAGAAATACTTCAAACCGGGTAAACGAAACAAGTACAGTTCCTAGTGCGGAGAAACCGATCTCTTCGACCGGAGAATGTAAACTGAGGCTCCATCCGGCGTCACTCCATTAGCTAGGCTCTGTTGTAGCACGACGTTAGCCGAGTATCGACGTCATCGCGGCGGTGCTGCCATCACTTGGATATCGTGCCGGGTTTGGTCTCACGTCTATACTAATCACCATCTCCAACACATATATTACGTAAAACTTTATCACTTGTTCTCGGTGATCTACATTCTTCTGTTGTTTTGGATGTCGCATTGGTGTATAGGGTAATAAATAAATAAACGTTTACACACTCACACCCCCGCACTAGGATTCACTGTGTTGCGGGTGGCATGGAGAAACACAAATATGACATCACAAACACCCATGACCCGAGAACAAACATTTATCTGTCACATAAATGTCTGCCGGGAATCAAACCCGGGACCCCACGCTCGGCAGGTAGGGTCACTACCAACTGGGCTATGGGGTCGTCAAATATGAGAATAGTTAAGTAAGTATATATTTATAGTAATAGTTAAGTGAGTAATAACATAATTTGAGAATAGTTGACAAACAATAATAAAAAGTGATGTACTTGAATATTGCAATCCCAATAAATACAAAGCTGACTCGGCAGATTGATCTGCCTTACATTTCATATTTCAGTTTAAAAAAATTCTGGAACATATCAAATACCTTTCTCAAGGGATTATTACACAGCTATTGTATAGTGCGGCAATGCTCAGTGGGTGGTTAAAACCGTACAAAAACCTACGAAAAAACTGAACACATAGCATTTTTTCAGACTAACGCTATACAATACTGGTATTTTAAATGTATTACAGTTTATTCATAATTTTGTTGGTATTGAATGGTCACGCTGAGTCTTCTAACTATTGTTAAGTTTGTAACAAAACTGAATTATCTTTGACGTTGGCATTAGCCAGGTTCAATTTAAAGGAGATGATTCAATTCAGTGGTAGGGAGAAATGAATCTGAAAACTTACTTTGGTTTTTTTATAAATATCTTTCTCGTACGATTTTGACAAAAAACAGTTTTTAATCGCAGTTTTACAGTTTAGTGTGGATAACAGTTTTAGTGGATGGTTTTTTTTTAAATGTTACAAGTCGACAAACAAGCAGTCGAGCCACCTGGTTGTAAGTGGTCACCGTCGCCCATGGACATCAACAAGACCAAAGGTATCACTGATGCGTTGTCGGCCAGGAAATGAGAAGAAGATAAGAAATAATGTACTTGCTCTCAAGCCCCCAGCCGGAACACGACGAGTCGTTTGGCAGGAGGGTGGTAGCTCGCCAGGCGGGCTTCACACAAAGATAATAATACCAGTAATAATATTAATGACTTAATAATAATACTGATAATATAATCCTTACGCAAAACCCTACCACCAAGCAGGCTGGCTTCTGTCGCCTCTTAGGACACTCTTTTCTACCAGCATGGGAGTATTCTAGGCCGCCCCAATAAACCTCTTAAATGGTTTCAATATTAATATGGTTTTAATGTCAATGTCGCAGAGCGAGTTACTGTCGAATTTCCCGTTTTCTTTTGCTTTTGTGATGCTTTTGGTGTTGTGTTTGGTGATACGATGTTTGAATGAGCAGTGAGATTATAATACAGGGTACAGTATGGGAGTGCACACATTTAGCGCAGTTTTAGCAACAGTTTGGGATGTTTGAAACGATGTATGGAGTCGTCGTTTACACGTTTTCAGTTGAAGGCACGCGTAGTTTTCCGAGAAGTTCATTAATAAATGCACTTGCGTTTGAACGTGAATGTAATGCAAAGTGAACCCGCTGTTGTTGTTGGTTCAACTGTTTTTAATTTTGGATAATTTATAATGTTGCACGAACGGTACATTCTACACCTGTTGAGCTTTTTTTGAGTTCGTTTCAATTTTAAAAGTGGTTGAGTTGATTTTTGTATTCCCCGTTGTCTTGCAGTTTTGTAGCTTTGAAGTATAGATTATCAAAGTGGATATATTATTACTTTCAAATTGAAATGTACTTTACCTGTACTTGCTTGTTCATGGGTGGTTGTAGGCACTAAGGTCGTGTTAAGAGGAAAAATGATATTATCAAAAAAATTCCAATGCAGATTGACGAAATCAAAAGCCCCTCTATAAACAGAAAATATAAAAGTTGGATATTTGTGGATTCTAATTGAAATAAACGGTCACTCACATCGCTAGCTGTTGACGGACTGCGCGTTTGTTTATTTTAACTTTAATTTATTAGAAAGAAGTAACGTACGTCAATACCATTAGTTGTTTTTGTTTTTGCATCTTCGGTGATATTTTGGTGGTATTCATGCTTTTACGGAATCGCGTCACATCCTTCCCCCGTTCCGCGCACAGCTCGCGGCGTCTCCGGCACGTTTATTTTTTGCCATGTACGTCATTTACTCTCGGTATTGTCTCGGTCGCGACACCGCGTTTATTGTATGATCTTTAACGTCCGTCGTTCCCACGCAGGTAATGGCTAGGTCATTCGGTTACACACACACATGCACGCGACATTAATGACTCGTTGTAAATTTCACGTTTCCTCTTATTCAGTCTGTATGTGGATCGAATATTGGGAAGCTTGGAAGGAAGTCTGCAATGTTTCAGTTGTATTCAACATAGTCATAACTTATACTCGTTTCACTTGAGCCCAGGTCTTTTTTCACAATATGAGCGGTCAAGGTAGTCCAACTGTGTTCGCCAATTGCTTAATGGTAGATTTCATAGCCATCGAAGTACATTATAAAAAATTCAGGGGTGCAGGTTACTATGTTTCCCTACACTGAGCAAGAGATAATACATTTTAATTATCAATACGCATGCAATTTAACATATTACAGTACTTGCTGGATTGGAAAACAAATCTTCCGTGAGATCCTGCGTTAAACCATTGCTACGTCAGTTGCGACAAGGATATGTTAAGTTTTAAAACAAGGTTTTTTCAGAAAAAGGTTTCGAACGTTTTCAATTCTTTCTATTCTTAACCTAATAGGGTTATTCAAGATAGGAAGATTATCTACAACTGGTAATCAGTGTTTTCTTCACTCCGAGACAATTAATCCTTAAGTATAACATCAGTTTATAGATTTATACCTATAGCGTCATTGTGTAAACCAAGAATACTCTTTGTTCAGTAATTTTATCAGGTTGTTTTAGTATTTATTTCGTGTTTAACCTATTTTATTTCGTTGAGTCGATTTAACAATTGAAAACAAATGATGTGTTCCCATCATGACTATTATGAAATTAATCCGATAAAAATGGCTACCAATTACAGATGGGCCAACCTATGAATTACTCGACTACATAACTAGCCCGACTAAACACAAGAACGCCGACTAGTCGGAATAGTCGATGATAAACGATGCTGTGATCTAGTGATGTCATTTAATTTTCTAAACAGGTTATAAGATAGAGGAGTGAAAGCTCTTTCAAATTTTTTTTATTTGACCTCTTAAGTTTAAGATTAATTTTGATTGTTAACAAAAAAAGGAAGAGTTCTTATTTATATGTCGTAATTCAATTAAGAATTATTATTTTTTACTTTCGGCACATAATCGAAACTATATATAAACTGTATAATAGGTTATGACGGTTGTTTATTCAGTATTTGCAACCCGTCCCGACTTTTTTATAGTTCAAGAATATCTATGTATTTTTTGTAGATATTATGTAAATAGGTATAATCCACACTAATATCTAAATACTCGCAGTATAAAACAAAGTGAATAAAATCATGATTCTAGCTTATTTATATGGTCATATACACGATATAAAACCTGTGTTGTTGTGGAAGGTCTCGAATTTATTTTTTATTCATGTCATATATATTGGGGCTCCAATAATAACAGTTTCAACGCAAATTTGACGTCAGAAGAAAATCCCCCGCCGTCTGAACATAATGCGGTTATTTCGGCCATAGGTTACAAAATGAAAATTGTGGGTGTTCAAGGGTCCATTCATCCTTCAGTCTAAACCAAACTCCTCGGCTTAAGGTGCTGCCCTGCTAGATGAGCCGTTTCGTTGCTTTTATCCTTAGCCGGGGCAACACATCGCTGACACCTCTTGCCATAGTGTGGTGAGGGTGTTCGTTTGCCGGCTTTAGTATAAAAATTCAAAATAATATTGCAAGAAATCACATAATTAAAGTGTGGATGCTTAGTAATCCTGACACTGTGCTCAGAACCTTGTTAGATGTTTGGTTGTGCGTCTCGCAAACGCCCCACAGGATCGACATCTGTGCGCCCGTTGGCAGACTTGAAAGAGTTCGTCGAGCTGTTATACTAGGTTTATTTAAAGGGCGAAGGGGTCACGGATCCAAAGACTGTAAACAATAATAACAATGATATACGCGATATGACAACTCTTGTATAATTTTATTGGGCATCCTGTATAAACAACAACCCCTATTAAACAGACCCGCTAGTAAACATAAACGGAGGAGCTGAAAATAAATAGCTTTATTATTTTAGGACATTCGCCGCCCGACGCTTGTCGCGTTGTTTTTTTAAACAATTAATCACGTACTTTTCTGCATATCCACACAGTATCGTTCACAAAATAAAGCATTTATCAGAGTTATCAACGTACGATACCCTACGTTTAATTATCTGACAAACGCAAACTAAGCTCTCTAAGCTCGCACTCGCTACATTTATCGTCAGCCAACTTTTTTCATTAACCTGGCCACATCAGATACGTGTTAACGTCAGTTCTAAAGCCTCACAAAAATAAATCATCACAGCCGTCATCACCAACTAGTGGACCGAGACTAGTGACGTCCTTCAATAGTAAGTAACACCGTTATTCGTTTCAAAAAACACGCATTTTCGACAATACCGTGTTATAAAAAATCCACTTTACGAAAATAGAATTAATATTAATAAAATAAATCTAACGGAATACAATAAATAGACGTTGTAGTACCTAACCGACGCCTTATACGCCTTATTTCTGTTACGACATTGTGCCAAAACTTACTGGTAACATTAAGACTATACTTATACGATTATGATATTTTTAAATTGATTACTATTCAATGATCAATTTACGGGTTACTACCCGCTGTCGGGTCTAACCGACTTATCATGAACGTCGACTAAGGAACTGGGAACAGGACTAGGAAGGTTTTCTTTGCTAGCCGATAATTGAATTGAAAATACTGATTGACTCACTGACAAACTGACTCTTCTTTCTCCTGCCCTCTATCCCACATTACGTGGGGTCGGCACAACATGTTTTCTTCTTCCATTCTTCTCTGTCAAACGTCAACTCCACATTCACACCTTTCTTATTCATATCCTCTTTCACACAGTCGATCCAT
>PDGT01000044.1:0-35467 GCA_003671415.1 Megathymus violae
ATGACTTACTCGAGAGTATGTCGGAGTGGTCCGTCTGCTACAAGAGCAGTAACGGAAGTCATTTATGAGAAAGAAGAAACTGTCCTTTATGCTCTTAGAGATTTTAAATGGAACCCTCAGAAATCCAACATAATACCTCTTTTATCTAAAATAAAGCGATCTTATAAACCTTGACGTGTACTTTAAATAGATTTCAGATAAGGTCGTTGCCTTCTAAAATAATTCGAAGCGCCTGAGGGGTACTTCATCACGCTCCTTCATTGTGTATTGTGGTGGATGGCTACGGAGACTGTCTACTGTTGTTATGCTGCCTGAAAGTATCCGACATAGCTTTACAACTCATCAAATGTCTGTAGCACAATCGCGCCCATCGAATTGTTGTGACCAGAAATCAACCATCCAACTCACAACAAAATCCGAAGTTACTTCAGTCGGTAAATTACGTAAAGTTAGTACAACTCCTCGAGTTTCCTGTAAGCGTCTCGTACATCATCACACAGGATGTAATAATTCGGGTTTATAATATTTCAATCTTATACATTTTTTAACTTCACAATCAATATGTCTCTTAAAAATTCACTTCATCTTAGGAGAAGGAAATCAAATTGCACAGCGAAAAAGCCCTTGCTTTATCGAATAAAGAAACATTTTAAATGATATCTCGGTGATGTAATACGATCTTATAAAAAGCTTCTTAAATCTGTTAGCAGGCCTACTTAGCAGACGCGCGGTCCTTGAATTATGCAGCCGTCATAAAACGAAATGAAAGCGAACAAGTCCCGTGGGACTGCGAGCTATGAGAATAAAGCGATATAGCTATATTATTTTCAAGAGATTTAAATCCTCGTTGCAGTACTCATGTTTCCACCGGCACCTCCCGGAGTATATAGTTTCAATTATTTAAAAATCTTATATATTACATGATTCCCGAAAATCCGTAATCCGAGGTGTTTGGTATACAAATATTATCTACGGGTACTAATAAATAAAACTATATCTTTCTGTAATCCCTAATCGATAATGTAATCTGTAATTCGGCGTTCCCTAACGTAGTATGATGTGGGAGTCTTGAAGAGAAGAGTGAATAAGCTTATAAGTTAGTGTGTTGACCGTCTAAAACTTCATCACCATCATCATCTTACCATCAGTGAGATTGTAGTCAAGCATTAATTTATTTAATGTGAATCAAAAAGTATATCGAAATTTTAGCACTGTATTATTTATCAGTGTCTGAATATATGTCACGTCGTCGTAGTTTAATAGTGTATAACTTACCTTTGAAATGGTAAGCATACTTGAATCACATAGACTTGAGCTATTAACCTGCAGCTCAAGGTCAAAATAGATCACGTAAATCACAATCTCTCTAAATTTCTAATTATCTTAATGACTCACTCGCCGACTGGTAATCACCGGCCATAATATAAATACGAAGTACGCAATCAACAAATTGAGCTGATGAGTGATTCAAGTGCGAACCGAGTTGCAGCTCCTGCTTTTTGTTGGATTATTCATATTATAATACAATAGTACAATTAAATATGCTATTACAATTTATATAATATGTACTATATAATTTTATCAAGTACAATCAACATTTTTATTGAAGCTTTAATTGTGCATTTATTGCCCAAAATATACTTTTGCATGTACACCATTTTTGTTATTTTAAATAGTTTTTTTTATTCACCAAATTTGAAGTTGAGGTACTTAATATCAATGATTCAAATAATCCCAAACTCCCAATTCATAGTTCTTATTCCTAGGGTAATCATTAATGGCACTTTTCCGATGCTGTACTTACAGTGTTTACTGAAGCAATGGTAAATTTTTAGCCGTATTGGGGAGGCTTAGAATACTCCCCCCAATCCCATGCTGGAAGAACAGGGTCTCGTAAGAGGCGACAGAAACCAGCCTGCTTGGTGGTAGGGCTTTGGGTAAGGATTATATTATCAGTATTATTATTAAGTCATTAATATTATTATTGGTATTATTATCTTTCCGTGAAACCTGCCTGGCTAGCTACCACCCTCCTGCTTGAGTCAGCCGCCAAACGACTCGTCGTGTTCCGGCTAGGAGCTTGAGAGCCAGTACCTTCTTTCTAATCTTCTTCTCATTTCCTGGCCGAAAACGCATCAGAGATACTTTTGGCCTTACTGATGTCCATGGGCGACAATGATCACTTACCATCAGGTAGCTCGTCTGCTCGTTTGTCGGCTATTAACATAAAAAAAAATCGTGTAGCTATTAAATAAATGTAAACAAATCGCTCCATTACAAAACTCACTCCACACACTATAAAGGCCGCTAGCCACTGTATTTGAGTTACAACGTCATTACTTTTGTATCTGGTTACTTACATAATCATATATATACTTTACCAAGATAAACTACATGCAGTTTTTTTTTCAGTTCTGGGATTATTTATGTACTCTCAAACTCCTAAGTGAATTATTTGTTATATCACCGCTGTGCCAAATACTCTCTCTTTGCTTTATTATTATCTCGATGTGTATGTAATCGTTGATTCGTTTGTTAATGATGATCTGCACAAGCAGAAGGGCTACTCTGACCGTATATTTAACTCAACCTAAACAGTACCAGTTCATACCATCCAAAATTATCAATTCGACACATAATTATACACCTTGGTATTAATCACTGCTAATCAAAATAAATAAAGATAAAATAATATATAAAACTAAAATTTTATAAAATATAAAAATCAAGCAGACATGGATTCATTCACCGTGTAAACAGAGAGATATGGGATACCGGAAACGATTTTTTTTATAATTAGAACATATACTAATTAATTGGCAGTGTATAGAAAAAACACAAAAGCACTTTAGCGATACGTCTAAAGTCTCAGGCAGAGTAATTCTTACCCTTCGGTATGGTCTGCGTATGTCTAGTAATAATATTGAGATTTGTGATATGTTTGCATATTGTTTGACTTATATTTCTTACAGAACGATGTCAATATCTCAAACTTGATGACTACCACAAAGTGCATCGCTTTGCTATGGGATCTAGATGAGAATAAGTTAGCCGGACCGGATGGCATTTAGACAACATTAATAATTTATTGTGCTGAGATTTCCTTACGATTTTGCAATCAATTATAATCCTAGTTTATGGAAGTCAGCATATGTTATAGCTATTCACAAAAACGGGACGGAAAATAAGACAGAGAAGTGTAGATCAATCTCTAAACTATTTCTTTTAGCAAAATTCTTGAAAAGCTCGTACATGACCGATTCTACTGAGTCCTCAAGCAGTCATTTGTTGGCGAACAACATGTTTTCTTAATAACAAATCCACTTCAATCTTATTTTATTCAATAACTTCAATTAAAATATATGTATGAGCCACGCCAGGTGATTGTAATATGTATATACTGATAACACCGGAATCGACCACCTGATTTTGTTACAGAAACTTTAAGTTTCTGGAATTAAGAATAATAATTTCAGATATTCCAAATAATATTTTCATCTAATTATGTTCAGAATTAATAGAAGAATATTTTACCTGCTGTGAAATACTTCTCTACGCTGATAATATGAAAATCTTTAATGTTATTTGAACGAAACTCTAAAAACGCTAACATTGGTTTTACGATTATTGTCCCCGGTATGTGTGACCCGGACATCTAAATGTGTTAAAATGTTTTATTTGCACTTTAACTCTGTATTCTGAACCCATACAATTTAGTTATTATATTAATAAATCACCCATAACCAGAGTAACCACCATAAGAGATGGAGATTGGTTGTAACATACCAAACTACTGTCTGATATGCACATTGACAATATTGTAAAAAAGCAACAGAAGCATTTGGCATATATAACACATATCCTGTGAATCTGCTAATTCATTATCTTAGTGACATTTTTGTTAATCTAATTTGCGACAATCCGCGAGCAGTTTATATGAACATATAAAACATGTACCAACCAACATACGAGTACATACCATGACCAACACGTGTTTCGCACCAAAACGGAGCATCCTCAGGGTAAGTAGACTAAGATCCTAGTAGCCGTAGTAGTACGCAGCCGTAGCATCTGGCAACGCTGACGCCCCCTCCGTGAACGAAGGAGGATTGCTGATCTAACAAATTTAAAACACCATTAAACACAAGAACTATACTTTCAATTCGTTTCTTACTATTATTTTCTTACCTGCTTTAGATGTGCAATTTGTAATTGGCCATATGTATTCACGCCTTTTCTTACTTATTAATTTTTGTAATTTTCCTTCAAGAAATAAATAAATTAACGTGAAATCATCATAATTCTAACACAAAATATGCAATAGGGTACAAGTATTAAAACAACACTCACTCGGGAAGTTCGTAAACGCTCACGCAACACTAACTCGCTGTTTGCGCTCTCACCGTCACATTAAAACACCAAAGTGCAAACATTAAAATGTCGCTTAGTTATGTAAATTTAAATTCAAGCCTGTTTCAAACTCTAGTTAGTCTTCTGTGAGTTTTACTTTTGGCTATTACCTTAATAACAAAAGCTTGGTAGAAATAAAAATTCATACCGACATAGATCTTAAGAAACTAGAACTAAAGTAAGGTTTATTTAAGCCTTTTTTATCCAAACGAACAAACGGACCACGCAGCGGTAAGTGGTAACCGCCACCTATACACACCCAAATAACAGTTACCAACGAAAAAAATTGGGACGAAGAAACCTTGTGTTCACTGGCTTTCCTGTTCTCTGTTTATTTTACATTGGCTTCACTTGTATCCATATATAAGAAGAATTTATATCTTATAAATTCATTTCTAAAGTATTATTTTACTCCGGCTGTTCACGTCCTGACGGCGTGACTTAATGTCAAGCAGCGTTCATCGACATTTAGTACAAAGTCATATACTCAAGCACTTTCGGTACTTCAAGTTCGAACACGTTTCGCGATGGAACAATAACTCGGTGGAATGGTTGCAGAGATACGTAAACGTACATACTATACAACCAACCACGCCCCGAGGAATCTGATTACATCGACAATTCATTACAATTTCGGCTTCCAAAAACGACATACAATGATGACAACTACAAGTAATGTAATTTTTAAACCGACTTTAAATGAAGAGAAGTTTCTATATTTATGCACGGCTAACATGTTAGAGGTAGGTAATAAAGTTCTCGGTGAAAACAACGGTAGAGCTAGTATTGAACTGTTCTATATTTCATTCAGGTATCGGGAAGGAAAAAGAAAAATAGTTTTTTTTTATGTTAATAGCCGACAAACGAGCAGACATGCCACCTGATGGTAAGTGGTCACCGTCGCCCATGGATATCAGCGAAACTGAAGGTATCACTGATGTGTTGTCGGCCAGGAAATGAGAAGAAGGTTAGAAAGAAGGTATTGGCTCTCAAGCTCCCAGCCGGAACACGACGAGTCGTTTGGCGGCTGACTCAAGCAGAAGGTTGCTAGCTAGCCAGGCAGGCTTCATGGAAAGATAATAATACCAGAAATAATATTAATGACTTAATAATAATATTGATGATATAATCCATACGCAAAAACCTAACCACCAAGCAGGCCGGCTTCTGTCGCCTCTTACAACACCCTGTTCTGCCAGCATGGGATTGGGGGGAGTATTCTAAGCCGCCCCAATACGGCTAAATGTCTACGGCTGTTTCCGATGTCAACGTCGTTTCGGGTGAAAAATAATCTTCTTCGATAAAATCTATGTAGATTTTATATAGCTGGGTAGTCCATCTGCTAATTATGTTCTTGAGTTACTTGGTAAGTGTTACATAAAACTAGATCGAGTATTAGACATTACATCTAGTATTAAACTTGAGAACTAGTATTGATCTTGTGCGATTATTAACAAAATAAAATTATTAATAACTAGATAAATTTTATCAAAGAAGATTGTTAAGATGTTAATAATCGCACAAGTTCAATACTAGATCTAGTTTTATTTAACACATCCCAAGTAACCCAAGAACATAAGTAGCAGATGGACTAACCAGCTAGCGAGATGCAACAATATTCATGTGTACATATTTTGTATCTAGGAATCATCATGTCATGATGCTAAACACATTATTAACACAATAGTACTCCTTAACAACTAGGACTTAGAAGATAACACTGATATAATAAGACAGAAATAACTTAGTTATCTTATGCAGATGTAGCCTTTAAATTCACGTGCGCTGTCTACTAATCCCGTTACAAAATAACATTTTGTAATACCCAACTTATTACGTAAACATGTTTACACAAAAATTGAAATATCGAAAACTTTTTAAATAAATTTAATCCAACTTACAAAAGAGAAGTTACAAAATAATACAAAAAACAAAAAGTAATTTAAATATATTTTTATATGCACTACCTACTAAAATGTTTCAAGTCGGTATCAAGCTTTCACTACATTTCAGTATGTGGCTCATATATATATAATATTTTATTTGAATATTTTTTTTTACCATTTAATACCGTTTCTTAGTTTATCATTTTAAAAATTGTCCTATTAATACTAAACTAATAATGTAAGGAAGGATACGGAAGGTAAACTTTGGACTCACGACATCAATTTGGGAAAATTATTTTACCATTTGAAAGGTACATTATTCCGGATGGACATAGCCTGTATGTGAAGTGTACAAGAAATTGTAATAATAAATAGTTGATCCCGAACGTTGTCGCGACGGGACGCTAGTTTATATATAAAGTCATTTAAGTTCCAAGTGGAGCCTATTAGCAAGAATACGTTTCTCAGAAAGATAAACAATATCTTACCGTTCTTTGTAACGAACGATAATTAGGGTAGGCTCCTTACATAATAATTAACTTTTATAACGAGCTCGCAAATTGGAGAACTTATTGAAGTTAATTACGAGTCGAATTTTTGTTTCAATGTTTTCAGTAACTTATAATGGCTGTAATTACCGTTGAAGAATAAATCCAAAAATAAATTTTTGCTACGATTAATTAAACATTGAAATACAGCAGTTTTAATTAAGCAACATACAAAAATCATCCAAGCACTGCCTACAAAAATTTTAACGCCGATACAGTTTTAATATTAGTACTTCCGTTCAATATTTTGTTATTGGAAACTAGTAATAATGTTAAATTAATGTAAGTGATATGTGAAATAGTAAAACGTTTTCTTTTACTTGTTACACGCCAGGGCTTGAGTACACGCCCGTTTGAGCCTTAAATGGTAAAGCGTATTAACTCGTTCGTCATGCATTGTACCTACCGCAAAGGATTGAAATTGAAATAGTTTGCCCGCGTCACTGTTTCCATCCCATTACAGTGTTGACGGCTTTAAGTCGAGAGGGGATATTTTATATAAGTTTTTTTTAAGTGGATGTAATTTTTAACCATTACTTTGTTTTACCTAGACTATACTAAAAAGCTCCTGATAATAAATAGTCTCACCTGCCCATGGACGCTAGTAACACCAAAGTTAACGCCTTAATACCGACACTTTGTTGGTGTTAAAGATTATTATTGCGGATAATTTTTGCTTATATTTATTTGTATTATAAGCAAGACTCCCGTTCAAATGATAAAACACTGTACCAAGTAAACCTATAAAAGTATAGGTAATAATAAGTAAGGGTAGGTGGACTTGCTCATTCCTTTTAATGGCTGTGCCGAGTGAGGACGCTTCGAATAAGGCGGTACACGTGAGCCATTTTTGGTATCCCGTAATTGTGAAACTAATCAGTTTGTGTTATTCTGATTTTGGCGAACTAAATCTAGTTTTAATTATTTTGCCTGTTTTTTTAATATAAATTTCGATTTATTTCGCTAAAAATATTATATATACTCGTACTTCATGTTATGTTAATCGATTTAATAGTTCCAATTACTTGATACACATTCAACAATCAATCCTGCTTCCGGCCCTAGCTTTAGACAGCCGGTCCTTCCATCTGACAAACGGGGACTGCAAAGCATGAAAATACTGCGCTACCATTTGAACAGGTAGACAGGCATCAAGTAACAGCGGAGCCGGTCCCACAACACCTAAAGCGCGTCCACCTAGGTGCGGTTAGTTATTCCCTCTGAGCCTTGTGCATTGTTTTTGAACCGGAGCCTTAGGATGGCTGCGCCTGATTGCCGGCAACAGGACTGTTCGGGCTATCCGTCTCGTCCTTGAGGATTAAATTAATAGGCGGCATGGGCCGTTAACGTTCCGACTGGTGCAGATACTTTCCGGGAAGGGCGCTTTGGAAAGTACATGTGCCAAATAGTCCGAAGGGAATCGAATATCATATGCTTGCTACTACTGCATCTGCGTCGAGGACACGGCGGCTGGAGGACCAACCCCTATAACTGGAGACGGGGGATTGGGATTTGCGGGTAAGAGTTCGGCATTAACATATCGCCCCCCTACGACAGAAGGGTATACAAGATCGATTTCCCCACGAAAAAAAGAGGTTTCAGCAATTAACTTATATTTTTATTATTCGCTTCCTAGCTTCACATTACCAATCCTTAAAAAGTATCACAAATATAACATGAAATTCTAATGTTTAAAGTTAGGGTAAACAAAAACTAACTATAATTTACACTATTTATAATTTTACTCTATAGTAAAAAGTAGTACGGTAGTAGGTAACGATTACATTCAAATTTATTGTGAAAATGACGTAGCTGGCGACCCAGTTCCCAACCAAGTTATAAAATTAATCATTGGTAGATAAAGAATAACTTCACAAACAGATATAGCAGACGTAGGCTGTTTAACATGTTTTCCTAACAAGTTTCGAAGTTAAATAAAATTAAATTGCGACCCGTATCGATACACACGGCACCATAGTCTGAATAACATTGAAACTGGCTTCAACACATTAATATCATATACATCTCGAGAAAAGCCTCGGTAGTTGTAGATGCCTGGAGCGTTCCACCAAGCGTATTGCTGGAAGTGTTAGATGTCAATCTAAATGTCAGATGTTCTTATTCATAGCGGATATCGATTTAACGAAGTATTTTCCATAGATAATAACTGAGGTTAATGAATTACCATGGCCTCCATAGCACGAGAATTTGGCCAGAACCATCCAGTTATCACCGCCTCAATGGACTTTATTGAACTTATGTTAGATTATATGAATTAAAATCACCGAAGATACAGCGAACTTACTTACTTGTTATCCATTCTGTGGAGACATGTGTCCATTGAATCTAAGATCAAAATTTGCTGTAGGTATTATGTTATTGCTCTTACGTATTATATATAAATCTTGGTTCCTGACGCTGTGATATTTTTATGATTATGGGATTGCTGAATATAATCTCGAAATCCACTATAATCTATCTTGTCTATTGCACTAAAATAGGTCTGTTGCGCTAATCTGAGCTATTTTGAGTATTTGTGAAGAAATACGTTAGTAGCTGGGCTAACTGAAAGTTGTCAGTTCTTAAGCTAAAAATTTAAATACTAATGTTCGTTCGGTCGCGTTTCAAATCCGATCCCCGGAGAAGCAAGTAACACGTAACATTCAACTCGGCGCCCAGCAAACTACAAGACGAAGCACCGACAGCATCGCACCAAAGTAGGCAGCTTCCATTTTCCGAAACCAGACGTAAATATTATTTGGCCTGGCACATTCTAAAATCTGTTGACCGTTCCGCATCTTCAAACAGATATTAGTTTATTAATTTACGCAACAATGGCACTGTTCATTTCAAGTTTTGTAAAATAAATTATATTATTTTAATTGTTCCGGGCACGTAATAAAAATTACCAGCACGCAGATAAGTTTACTACTATGCTATTGCCTAGTCAAGTGTAGTGTGTGCCTTTTAATGTAGACCAAGTCTGGGACCGGTGCTAGTATGTATTGAAACTAGGGTTTTCAAATATTTTCATTCAAATATTTTCTCTCAAGTAGCAACTTATTCCGTATATTTTAATTGTACTGTCTTTGTTCTAAACGTTAGTGCAGTTTATTTGTATGTATTTACTTCACAGAATTAAACTCTTCATCTACAGTTTTCGATCTCGAACATTCGCGAGTGTAAAGTGTAAAAAAGCATTTAATAAACGTACCCTTAAACGTGTACTTTTTATTTTAATCCCTAGATTTTGCTAGCAATTAACAGTTATAGATCATTGAAGTTTTCTAGATTTTCAGGTTTTTTTTTTAAATTTCATTCGAATAATTTTTTGATACTCGTACTAAAAATGTAATTTTAGGAATTCTTAATTTTCCTGGCTACGAGTATATGTAAATTATATATGATGTTATCATCGTCGTGTAAATTTTGAACGATTTCACTAAGTTCATATGCACACAATTGTATATTTTATACTATACTAAACTACCACCCCGCCATGACTTCGATTGGATTGAACAATTATATATAATTATCTTTGTACATATTACTTAGATAAAGAACTAAACTCCAAATAGTTTAAAACAAATTGTATATTATCATGACACTAGCCAATATAATGTGATACATATGTATGTAATAGATACATAACCTGGAATATTTCTATCTTTCTAACGGTAAAATAATTTTATAAATAGATGCCATGGTTTCAGAGATTACGTTTCGCATACACACAAACACACAAAATTCGCACTCTCGAGTTAAAAGCTCATTACTAACCTGAAATCCGATATGTTGTGCAATACCTACTTATGTAAGAACTTCAGTTGATACTTTCAACTAAAATAATTTATAATTTTACACAATAACATCTGCCCGTCCAGCTATTCGAAAAAGAAACTGTACTGTTTTAAACATTTCCCGCCTTGCAGCTAGAATGGAGTTGATTTAATATTGAAGCCATTTTGAACCGCTATAAAGTGAATTGGAACGACCAAACCACATGATTGGATTACGGCGAACGTTCACACGGAATTCATAGGCAATTTCACTTTATTCCGAACTTCACATACGAATGCAAAATATGATGATGTACGGCCAAATTAAATCAGTATACGGTTAGTACCAGCAAATTTCTGCATAGTTGTATTATATCAGATTTATTCAAGCTTAGAAAACTATACGTCATACTATAACTATACGCTATAAGGAGGCGTTCTTCAAAAAAGGTGTAAATAAAGCTTCCTTCCAGAGCATTTCAATGACAGCCCCTTTGAAACCAGGCCGCTTTGGCAATATTAAAAAATCTGCAAATTCCAAAAACTCGTGCCACAACATACTCATACATTTGCACAAATCAATTTGTTTACGGAAAGGGTAGGATCGATAACTACAAAATTATTAAATGAAAAATTGGACTACCACACTAATTCTGACCTTTTTTAAAATTCAAACCTGTGATGGTTTGAATTTGAAGAGCATCAGGTCATTTCAATAAAAAAGTTTTTAATTGATACTACTCCGAAAATCAACCCTTTAAGAATTGATAAATAAATAATTGACGGGTTGATAAAATTTGTGTAAGCATGGAAATCCGCAATGAAAATTGGTTAGATATTTTGTTTTCTTTTTCAAAGAGATTTCCCGTAAATGAAAGGGATAAGGCTTAATCCGACATCTTAATTTAATTGAATGAAACCAAGATTTATTTCATTGCAAAAATACGATATGGAATTTATTTTGACTTCGGAAACTTCTGCTCAGGATTAAATTAGGACAAATCCTGTAGATTCAGATGAATGGAATTCTCACATAAAATTTAGGATAATTCATTGGGGGCCATCGGTCATGAAAGAAATGTCAAGTCAAATACGTCTTGCCGTCTCATCGCCCCGTAAACTCTTTACCTTCACTTTCGTAATTTACCTTGAACTTGTGTCCACGGATGAAGTTCAGACAACATTTGTAATGCTCGTGTACTGTAATGGTCTCGGAAGACAATTTTATATGTGAGCATGATCGACTCCTGTATTACTTGGAACTGTATTAAAAAATACAGACACTTATACGTTTCAATTAGAGTCATAGGTAAGTACTTTACAACGCTTGTAGATTCACCCAAAACGAATCCTTCCGATCTTAAGTTTCGTTTAAGAAGATTTACATGTTCTATTTAATAGTAATAAATCAATAAAACAACGATTAGTGACTTAATCCTAATTTTTTTTGTTATTACGACCATTATTCTAAAGATGATCGTTGGTTCCTAAAATTGGAGTTGTAGCAATGGAAAACAGACCAAGCCGACAACCGTCGGTTTTGCTAATTCCGTTAAATCAGCAGAGAGCTGTTCACCGTGAAACTTCGCAAGCACTGCGAACTCATTCGTATGCTGAACTTTCCTATTACCTGTTCCGGCGCTGGCCTTGCGTTTTGGGAAGTTAATCGTTCACACCACCTTAGGTAATGTTTCGGTTTATGAATGAATTCTGATTATAACGTAGCAATGAACCTCGACAAAGAAAATAACTGACCATCCGCACTCGACCGTTTCAAAAGCGTGGATTGCGTAGATTAAAATCTATTGATTGATTCATGTGTGTAGGTTAAATATGAAAAATTGAATAAACACCTGATAAAACCAAGTAACAATTTCAGTATGATAACTATGTGAATAAGCAACACATTTCGCAAAATGAATCAAGAGCGAAGAACTAGTTGTAGTTATGAAAACGGAAAAAGATGAGGGGTAAGATGACACATCTGTCATTTACATCTGTCACGCGATTTTCCCGCTTCCATACATTTGCCATAATCATAAATTCTATGTAACTAGGCATATAAGGCTATAAAAAGCATGTGATATATTTATAACAATTACTTCACATGTAAACGTAAGGATTAAATCTACTCGTAGTGTCACTACATAATAGAATAAAAAATACATTAACCCAATACTAACAGATCCTAGTAAATACAAGCTTTTAGTGTTGAAATAGTAGTGTTATCCGGTTTAACAGCATTATCGATAAGCTTTGGGATAACACAAGTTTACGACTGGAATAAAACTTACTTTGTTGAAGATCGTAATCCGATAGAAATTTTCGCTTTCCTACAAGTGCCTCGGGCGGGGTTACAGGATTGCCGGGGCCCGGGGCGCATGTGCTAATCGTCGATCTTCACGGATTATCTACTAGCGGATCGCTGGGTGCCGGCTCCCGACCGCCGGAGTCGTAACATCGGAGCGTTTTCCTATTTTATATTACGCTCATACAGCCAACCTGGGGTTTGATGACCAATGCAATTGCAGCATCACATGGTAACTCATTGTTCATTTATGCCTGGTTCGATGTATATTTGTAATAGATAAAAAAAAAATCAGTGCATTTTTTTTATACTTTCCTGTGAAATTCAACACGATGCGATACGAGAAACAAATTGGAGTAGATGCACAAGATTTGCCTAAAGCAACGAGCAAGACAACATTGCTATTGTATGAAATAATATATCAATGAAAAGCACGCCCCGAAATAACCAGGGCCACCGCTAGGCTGTAAATCTAAATCGAATAGACGAAAGAAAATATATCTAGTACGTAATTTAAATTAGATACATATACCTAAGGATGTATATAATAATCAGTTGGCCTTATCGAAGTCCTCCGAGTGACTGAGTTAACTTACGAATGAGAACTGTCATCTTAAAGTTCGCAAGTACCTCACATCAACCAGCAATGAAGCAACGTGTCAAAATATATTCGCGGTCGTCTCAGTTAATTTTCTGCACATAATCGTATTTTTCTATACACATAATAAACACTAAGTAAAATACTCGTAGCTAATGTGTTAGTCGTAAATAATCGACTGAGTTAAGAAACTTAGTCCGCGATCCGTAGCCGGATTGGTAGCAGCTAGTGACAACATTTCTTAAGCGCTTTTGTGCTGATATACGGCTACGCGCATTACGTTGTCGGCTTCGATTAGTATCTTTACATAGCTGTTGTTATCAATGAATGAATCAACATTTTTTGTGTAGGTAGGTACCAACTTAGAAATAACATTGTCTGCTTATTCGACCAATACTTGGTGTCCAAATTTTACAGGTGGGTTACAATCATATGATGTGCCATGTACGTCTATTTCAGACGGTTTATTGCGCAGTGTCTGAGAGACACTTTTGGTGTTTTTGGTGGCTAAACAAACCGATGCGCGAGCGGCATAACTTGCCACAGACTCAGTTACTATTATTACACAGACAGGTTATTATTATTATTAGACACAGGTGCCAAAGAGCTCTTACGTCTTTTTTGTCTCCTGGCAGCAAGCACTCCAAACCAGGCTTTATCACAAATATCGCGACCTTCCATAATCCGTTCGCGCCATTCAGGTCGGTTTTCTGTCAGTCAAGTTTTTTCCCAGTCCCGGTGGTCTATTTTAAACGCAGCCATATCCCGCTAGGCGCAGTCTTTAAAGCGAAGCAAAGGTCCCCCAATATCTCTTTTTGTATTCGCTATTGCACCAACAAGAACACGTTGTAGTATACGAGAGGGTTCTATCCCGGTTGAAAGAAGCGCGGCCGAGCTAGATAGTTGCGCTATTTCTAAAGTCTCTCGTTTGTGACCCTATGCTGCCAAGTCACACCTACGATTTTACGTAGTCAACGCATGTAAAAAGTATTTAAGCAATGTTCCTGTTTTGCATACGATGTCCGTTTCAGCTCCCTACAAGAGTATACTTAAGATAGAATCTTGAAAGACTATAATTTTAATCTTTGTTGTTAAATACTTATTATACCATACCCTAACTTCCCGAACATGGTCGCCGTTTTGCCAATACGAATGTCGATCTCCGCATTCAGCGAAAGATTGTTCGATACAACCGACCCTAAATAACAGAGTCTATCTACAACTTCTAACATCGCGCCGTTAAATGAAATAGCTGTGGTCGTAGGAGCACCTTGCACCAGCACTACTGTCTTTTTGGTGTTAATAGACATGCCAAACAAAGAACAGGCCGAGGAAAATTTATTCACCATAGACTGAATAGACTGAATGCGTCATCAACAAATAGAAAGCTATCAACGAAAAGATCCTCTCGGTTTCTTTTAGATTATAGTAACGAGATGTTAAACAACTTTCCGTCGGTCCTTGTGTTTAGATGGATACCCTATTAGTTGTCGCCGAAAGCTGTAAAGAGTTACAGCGAGAAATAAATTTCGAACAGGGTTGCATCCAAGACGCAACCTTGCCACTCATATCCTTGCCATGCAATATATGGTAGACTATTAATAATTAAATGTTATAACATAGTTAATTTAATCATATTGAAAGTACAATACTGTCATCAGTGAAAAATATCGTATTTTATTTTTATGGTAAATCGTTAAAAACAACAGAGGCCAAAAAAATACTACACTCTGGTACACCGTAGGTGAATTTTTTTTCTTTGGATATATGTAAATACTGCTTCAATTTACATTATAGCACACATATTTGATACTTTTGTACGTTGTTCCCTTCCAGTAAGCTATGATTTGAGGGGTATCATGGGTATGTCCCCTAATACCATACTTGTAAAGTTTTTTTAATAAAACAATGCGTTCAACCTTACTTACCTTACTTAGAAACAATATGTTTTTGTTATTTTAGATTGTTTTTGAAATGAAATTGAATATTGCCATGTTTACATTTTCATATTTTTAAATCTTAATTTTAATGGTTTAAGACAAAATTTGCATCTAGAAATAAGTAAATGCAAAATGTATAAGATGAACTACTTAGTACTCCATGGATGCACCGTGCAAGTGTCAGGTCCGTCGATTGGTCATCAGTCATACTGAACTATTTGTGTTGTTATTGGAATTTTACTAATGCTGTAAACTAAAGTATTCATCTTTTGATAGAATTGGTCGTAAAAATATTGAGTGAGTTTTAGGCGTTTTATAATTATTTAATACAACTTACAATGAAGAAAATGTTCTACCATGACAAGGATCACAAACTGTACCGAATTTTAACCACCACATTGGTCCAATCGATCCGGTCTCATTGAAAGTCGCGTGAAAACGATTTCGGGACTCCAAAAAACTGGAAGCTTCCTGCACCACATTGCCTCTTCGACATTTGTATGTCTATTTAGATACTATTGATATTTCTGTTTCATATCTGAGAATTAACAGGAACGTCTGACAACTATAATCCATCTAAGGTTTTTGTGTGCCGAGAGCTCCATCTGTGCCTTAGTTCAAACTATCCTCCTATATCCGTGGTACACGCTACAGTTTAATAGTTTACAAGTTTTTCTGCATCCTTGGTTTTGTTTAGAATTGTATCCGTTGGAATGGTTTTTAGGAATGATAACAATTTTAACAGACGGTAGAACCTTGAAACGGTTCACCTGGACACCTTTTCAAATTATGAGTAGGAACCAAAAAAAAGTTAAATACTTAGATGATAAAATGTTTGTGAATTCGGTTTGAAGAATGTCGCCGCAACTAATACATGTTCTACTGTTGGTTTTGTCCTTCTACAGTCTCTCCTCAACGTAATTAGCGATGTAGTCGTAGATGATAAATAGTATTAATATAATAAAAGGTTAATCATTTATATTATATATAAACTAAATCATTATTTTTATGACGAAGCAGACACTCTATTCCGATCCTTCTCGTCACTCATAATGAATGACGTATTGCGAATATGTATGTACCAATAGATTGTTCGATCAATCGATTTAATTGATTGAGTAAGTAACATAACTGATCAGTAAATGCGGTACACCTTACAGATCGCTATTGTTACACCATTAAAACCAGCTAAACTTAAATAACACTGCTTAGGGAACATTTCCTCAGATCGCAAAGAGAATGATTTAAATTCAAACAAACCGAGGGAGCCACATGTGCGCTATAATTAGAATCGCGTCTACTCGGAATGAGCCGAAACTAGCGTCTCATCTCCACTAGCAAACGGGATTGCTAAGTGAAAAATAATATATACGGCGTATAAAAGTGTACACTGCTTATTTTTTATTATTTTCTCTCGGTAATCACTGTATTCCCCTCAAAAAACCGAGCATTAAATAAACCGATGTTAGCCGAATTAATAATGTAGACATAATGCACATTTTATTAAGGTATATATTAGAATGATTTACTTGAAACTAATATAAAATTATTCCAGACCGCGGAAAGGACGGACAAATTGCGGATAGCATTTATTATTACTCGTTATATGCGTATTCCTTTTATTTACGTGAAACGAATAACTTCACACTAGCCTATCCAATATGCCGCATCAATTCTTTTTCTCTTTTTGTCTTTAAATAATACGTTACAAATGTTTTCGATGTAAAAAAGTAATGTTATTTAATAGTGCAACGAAATTTAATAAAGAGAAACCATAACCATATTTCTAGAACAACTAGTGGCCGATTTCGTTCGGGTTAAACAATGAAAATTTATACATACACTTGATGTATAGATTAAGTAAATTCGTAATACTGTAACTTTCAAATATTAACAGAATATTTGTAATATGTTCCGGAAATTACCTTCCGCATATACACAAAGTTATAAAATCCACACTCTCTTTATAATATTAATATATGTAGATTAAAAAAGTATTCAATTTAACAAGTAATATACATTGCCTACCAGCAATAGTCTAGACAGCCTTAGAAGGAAGTGGATTTGGAGATCACTTTATATTTGAGTTTCTTTTTGATTTAGTAGACAGTTGACATTTCGTTACGTTTTAAGACTAATTTTCGGCATAATGCCTGTACAATTCCTCGAAGGCTTTACACAGCTGCAATGTTACAAATCCCTTCAATGATCATAACACTGATTGGGTTAAATAGCTTCGTAATGTATTAGCTATGAATTATTAAATTCTAATCTAACGTAGCGTTGTATGGAGGTTCGGATGACTGAGGAAGCGTGTTGTTAAGACGATTCTGCCCAACTTATAATCTATGATCTAGCAATAAATAACTTGAAAGCAAATATCTCACTCTATTAGTAACCGAATACATACTATGATTTTATATCATGACAAAAGAATGTAGGTACATTATTCTCGTTAACAATGGAAACAGATCCCAACTCATATATTACGAAGAGAAATGTCACTTAAAATCCAATTATGTTTTGTGAACGCAATTATTTATTTACTTATTAAAGGTATACCAAATTTTTTTCATTTTTACCACACTTTTATCCATTTCTATAAGAAAGTATTAAATAATAATTAGGATGTTAGTTCAAAACCATGGGTATTTTTTTTTTGTAAATTTACTGTTAAAAAATTGAAGTACATGTTTAAGTTTTGATGGCATTCAACCCCTGTTGGAAGCTCTTTTCAAACTAAAAGAAATAAGTATTATTATTATATGGATTCTCCCGAAGTTTTTAGGGACGGTCGCTCTTTGCGACCAATCTCGTAGACCCCAGCGGGCAATCCGTCTCATCGTCATGTTCCTTGTGTTTTGTCTCTTGAAATATGTATATTTGTCAATAATGTAAATTTTACTCTCAATTTAGCTGTCCGGTATGCGGTGGTCATTATTATATTTTGGTTTTATGTTGCGGGTATAACTGTAATTTAATGATTTAGCTAAGAACTCTTAATTAAACAGGTTTCTTCTTCGCTTTGTGTAATAATGAATACCTTAGAATTCTCTCATTTCTTTAGTCGTGACGAAGTTATACAGATATCATCATATTTTACCCGTAATGTGCAAAAGGGCGGCAGCCTTAAGGCTTTTATTTGTACTATCACTGTCCTCAAGTAATTTCCCGAGATTACTTAGAAAATTACAAAAGTTTAGCGCCATTATATGAAAGGAAATAGAGAAAACAGTAATCGCTTCTCTTAAATTTACTGCTGGCAGTGTGTAATGAGCAATTATTTACCATTATCTTAATTATTTTTGGTATTTAATTAAAGCAATTAATTTTATTTCACAGTTATTATCCTTATTATCCTGTTATTATGTTGCCTTCTGTTTATATGCTACACACAAATGTAATTGCGGGGAAGCAACTTTTTAACCCTTTCTAGTGTTTTATATACCTACCACCGAATACCAGGGGATACAAAGTGCGAACTTAATGCCTATTATTGTCAATGTGTGGTAGAGATTACGAAAATACAAAAAGAAAAAAACATATAGACTGTACATGAACAAAAGAAATCAACAGCTACCTACGTAAGTAACACACGTGACACGTAACAATATTTTTATATGAGTTTTGGGAAGTATATTTGAAATGTAATCCTGAAACTCTTGAACAAGTTCGGATAAACTTTGTTTTACTCCATTTAATGTAAGTTAGTAAATATACATGTAGGCATGTTATTACAAACTTGATGATCAATTTAAGAATAACACTGCTTGGACATGAGTATAATATGTAGCCATAAATGCATTCTGTAACTGTGACTAGGAAAAAAACTCCTCGGGAGTTTCTTGCCGCGTCTTCATCCGAAACCACTTACGGTACACCCGGGCAACCGCCGTCAATCGAATAACATGTTGGTACGATACGAGATATCCTACGCAGCGGCGCCCTACTGTGGAGTGCGCGGCCCATGCGTGGGGAGTTCGGGACTCGAGGGATTTGCCCGGGCATTTTTCTGTTCGTGGTGTACGTTCAAAGAAGCTAACCTAATCTAACCAGCTTAAAACTATCAAAACTTGTGCAGTATTGATACAATACCTTCCTAGCCATCCACTATGGACCGCTGTCTACAGTGAAATATTTTAACTTGTTTTGAAGAGCCACTTTTTTGTGTTAATAGCCGACAAACGAGCAGACGAGCCACCTGATGGTAAATGGTCACCGTCGCCAATGGGCATCAGCAAGACCAAAGGTACCAGTGGTGCGTTGTCGGCCAAGAAATGAGAAGGTAAGAAAGAAAGTACTGGCTCTCAAACCCCCAGCCGGAACACGACGAGTCGTTTGGCGGCTGTCTCAGGCAGGAGGGTGGTAGCTAGCCAGACAGACTTCACGGAAAGATAATAATACTACTAATAATATTAATGACTTAATAATATTACTGATAACATAATCATTACGCGAGGCGCTACCACCAAGCGTGCTGGCGTCTGTTGCCTCCTTCGACACCCTGATCTGCTAGCATGGGATTTTGGAGGGAGTATTCTGGGCCTCAATACGGCCAAAACGGTTAAAACGGAGTTAAAAACGGATGACCGCTTCCTTTACGGCCGGCAACGTGTTATGGTTTGGTGCTAAATAAAATAAAATAAAAAATAAATGTTTACACACTCACACCCCCGCACTAGGATTCCCTGTGTTGCGGGTGGCATGGATATATACAAATATGACATTACTGTCATCATAAATATGTCTTTTCGCAACGAACTCACGTACTTTTAAATAACTCGTCTGCGCGATCCGCAGCTATTTACAAAAATACTATATATATTTCATATTATAATTAAAACTTAGTTCCTGAAAACTATTAAGAGAGAGAAATTTAATACCGTGCTAATTGGGCATTAGTACCGTGGAGTTTACAGTTCTGACGTGGCACAGTAAATGTTCGTAAACTTAAAATCCTGCTCCCCGAAGTGTAGTAAGTCGTATTGCGTCTACATAAATAACTAGATCAGAGTATTCACTAGTGCAGTGTGGTATGCACTGTGGTTTTATTATTCACTATTTCAGACGTGAGTCGCTGAACACATTTCGTTTGTATTCCGAGGAAGAATCTCTTTTCCCACCGGAGCTGTCGGGACGAAAACGTGTGTGACCCGTGAAGTAAGAGCTGGCTATTACACCGTAATGAACACAAAGAGTTTTAAGTTTTTTTTATCTCCTTCTGAGCTTTTGTAGTTGACCAAAAACAATATTCAAAACGGCATTAGTACATACATCGGGACAATGCTCGCGGATTGAAATCGTCACAAATACTTTCAATTCACTGTAGGTTAATTATTGATTTAGTTATTAAATTACGAAAATATCGTTCACGCCTGTGATTGACTTTCACGTTAGCTTTTACATTGAATTCTGCATTTTAAAATGTAATTATATGTACTGATGTTGTAATGTAATTAAAAAATTATAATATCTGTTCGACCTATTAACTTGTAGGTGTGGTGACGTTTCGTAAATTCAAAGGCCTCAAAGAACAACAAATTGACCAGCCTCCCGCTACTTCGAATTGTATTTGTTACCTCGTTACAGTACGGTCTGAGATTTGTACGGTTGCCAAAGGTCGGAAATAATGCGTCCACCTATTTCTAGAAGCAACCTCCTTTATCTTTGTCATAGATACTTAACTCTGAATTTTTATAGGATCAGAGTTGCACAACTAGTTCGGCTTACTGAGAAACTCTTCGCAATACTCGCGTGAAATCGAAAAAGTTAGTATATACTGCAGTTAGGGCGCGTTTTCCTTCTACCTATACATATATTTATCTATCAGCCTTTCACAATCCGTTGTTGGATATAGCCAACACCTAATTGGCACCACTCAGACCAGTACTCACTGGGTACTCCGAATCGAACAGCTCCCCGCCGTTTTCTTCAGGTCATCAATCCACTTGTTTAGAGGGCGATCCGTGCTCGGTTATAAGTCCCACGAATGATATGTCATGCCCATTGCCATTTCAGTGAGCTAATTCTGTAATCTATGTCAGTAACGTTTGTTCGAAGGCGATATTCCTTGACTCTCTCCATAGTTCGCTGAGTAACTTCGAATTGGGTAACGTAGTTATAATTTGGAAACCTTGTAATTCCTATAATACCGGCAGATCATCGGCAACAATAGTGTCTATGTAATTGGTGGAATAAATACATTAGTTTTAAAAAGTTATTTACTTTTTTTACATAAAACAACATTTTCCAACGCACTCGTAGAGAGAGATAAGTTCCTAATTCATATTAAAACAATACAAAGTGTTTTTTTACGTTTACGCGCATTTACCACCGCATCTTTAATTGTATGTGTCATTATAAGTGTGAGTTACCATTTTTACTTCTTTAATAACCTAAAACCTAATAAAATAGATAATTAATATTTATGCATTGGCAATAATATACAAACATGAATCATCTTGACTTCCCAAATTTCTAAGAAATCTTTTAACGTAGCGTAACAGTATTTTCTCCGTGACATTTTTGTATATATATATATATATACATATATATATACAATGAAGCATCATAAATATTTTTATATCCAAAAAAATAATATTATTACAAATAAATAAAAATATAAAAAAATACCCATTTCATAAATTAATACTAATTTAAAACAATGAATTTCCGCAAAGTAACGCCTGATACTATCAACTATACCATTTTATAAAGGCGTTTATACTATGTTCATGTCAAACTCATTGTTCCATAAACTAAAATAAAATATAACAACTAAAAGTACATTTAAAAAAATTACAATAAAATCAATAAAGTAATTTTGAGTGAAATTAAAATATTTTAAATAAATATAATAATATAAATAATTATGAGTTTTTAAAAAGGCGAAACAAAACATCTTACCTAGTTACTTGTTAAACATTTTAAACACCACAAGTAAAGATGAAAGACATGGAACGCAAGCAATAGTAACAGTAAGAAGTTTAACATATAACCATAAAAGAGAAAACAACATATAAATTACAAATACAATCAGACAATTAAAATCGAACAGTCTACCACGTATGTTCGACGTACAACGTAGTTCAGCTTGCGAACAATAATTTTGCCACTAATACCTCGTATTCATAGTTACATTGGAAAGCTGCGAAAGCTAGGAGCTTAATGATATGAGCATAGCTGTGCATACTGAGCGATTGCCATTAGCATAGCATTACAGGCTCGCTAGGCTGGCCCCGTGTAATTGGAACTGATGCGAGCCGGGACCGAGGTATAGATTGAGCGTGGATTAACCACAACAGTTCTGTGATTAAAAATAAAAAAAAAACATTTCAATATTTATTATGATAGATCTAATAAAGAACTGAATACTGATGGAGTTGAGATATACGCTCGTGTGTGTATCCTGAAATCAAAGATACGTTGACTTATGCATGTTCATAACTCGAGCAAGTTAAATTCAATAATCCAACAATGTTATGACATTTTTTTTATTTAATACTGGTTACCCGTCATCCGATATTGCTGAACTGATGACGAAAGCAACAGCACCCCTTAATGATTAAGAGTTAGGGTATAACACAGATATTTATTGGAGACTAGGACGGGCCACTCGGTGTACTAGAGCAATCGTGACATATATGTAACTGTTTGTATTGCGAATGATGGTCATCCACAAGATTGTGGTGGAAAGATAAACAAAATTATATATTACCAAGACACTGCGTATATCTCCTAGTAGCTCCAGTTTCCTTTAATATTAATTGACAAAAACTACTTAATAGTGTAGTGTCTTAGTTCCCAAAGTGGTCCAGGTAGACCCCCAGGGGTCAACGGGGGACTCGACGGGAATCTACGTTGGCGTGCCAAAAAATGGGGGTCCACGAAAATTTATCTGCTTTCGATAGTGAAGAACTAAAATGTTGGCTTGAGTTCATTCATCAATGTAGGCAGATAACATTTTAAGAAGCTCAGCGACTGTTACTTGTAAAAACTTGTTTATGTATTAAAAACTTACTTGTTTATGTATGTATTAAAAATCAAATACTGAACAGAGTCATTATTAGATACTTCCATAAAAGAACAAAAAGCCGTGAAAGGTTGAACTTTTTGTCCCTACTTTATTAGTTATTTTTTTTACCCGACTTTTTGTTTCACTAAAGGAGAGATATATTATAACTGACCTGCATGATTGTAAATATTACAAGTTTCTAATGGTAAATGACTTAATTAAATATACTGTTGTACTGTAAAATGTATTTTCATAAATTGTACATGTCTTTACGTACCCGTAACGTGCATCAAAGTAATAAAAAATAATAAAATCGCGGAATTTTGATGTCAAAATATTATTTAGAAGTATTTTCTATCGAATTTATAGAAATATATCAAAATATTATGGATTAAGATCCATTATAGAGTTTTATGAAGCGATTTATTGCTTTTAAGAATTACAATCAGTTTGCCATCTGTTTTTTTATTTCATTGCAATAATTAATTAGGTAATCCTTTTCTGTTAAAATAGCCATATCTTGTTCAGTAAGACTGCCTTACGATTACTAAAATAAAGTTTTTTTTTATTTACAGATAGGTCACTGATACGAAATATGATTGAATCTAAGAAGAAATGATGAATTTAAATTAAACAAAAAAGTTTTCAAACATATTTATTGTGATTACTTACTCTGATTTGCAGCATCACCTCACAATCTGGCAAGCCAGCCGGCCAGCCCAGCCTCGTTACAACACAATGCTGTAACGCTAAGTTTCGCTATTGTCTCTAATTGGGAAGTTATTATATATTTTTTTTATTTAATATCAAACAGTTATAAATATACATAATTAATCGATTGCAAAAACCTATAAGGGTTTGTCCGCAACCGTAGTCTTTATATATAGTTCTACACTACAAACCATACAATAAATTTGCAGTACCCATTGACATATCTATGTACCTACTTACAAACTCCGCACGGCTTCACAGCTATGGAACAGGTTTAGATACTCAGCATTATTAACAAAAAAAGGTATTCAGTATAATTAATGAATAATAAATCCATTTACAAATAATTTTCATGACCATTAAAAAATTAATAAATTTATTTACGGAGAAAATAATCATCTTATGTTTTTAAGTCGTTTTTTACCGCCGGTTTTTCCGATTCTTATAATGACATGAAACAAAATCAACATTATTAAAACGATAACAATTTCTAATGAGAAGCTCACGAGATTCTCATGACACAGATGTCATTGCGTGCATATATGTTTACATTTTTAAGAACTTAAATGTATGAACTAAGAACCCCCATTTGAGTACATAATTTGTAGAGGTTTTGTTGTCATGCGTAATATCACGATGTGTTCCTGTAACTGAAACAGCATGATGTGAGTTAATGACAGGGAAGTTTGTTGATTATTTTGCGAAACGCACAATTCAGGTAGTGCATTCACGGCACTTACTTGAAAATTTATTTTACCTTTTGAAAGGTAAATGATTCCGGATAGATCAAAATAGAGTTGGGCCCCTAGTACCATAACAAACCTCAAAGCGTAATTTTTCTGTACGTTGAATATTTCTTAAAAAATATATTCGCGGGTACTTTTATTTTTATCATTGTCTGTCTCCCTGTTTGGGCATCACGTAAAATCTTATTAACGGATTTCTTTGCATGTTCGCAAACATTCCTTTTTTCCAGATTGAATTTTAGACTACTTTTTTCCGGAAAACGTAGAGCTTCCTTTGCAGTACATAAAAAGAAATAGCATGAAATATTTTTTTACAATTAACTTAAAATTTGCAACAAACTTTCCTTGCTTAAATAAATTGCAAACATATTTCCCAGATGTTGCAGTGTGTTATAAAGAAAATATATATATTAAAGTAATGCAGACATTTTAAATTTTTCAAGACTTTCTCCCGGATCAAATATGTTCCAGGATTTGAGAAAAATAATTTCTAAATTTATGAACTTCAATGTAACATCAGCGTTCCTTTAATTTTGTTCTTAAAGATAAAAGGGAACAATATTTGTGTGAAAAATAAACCTTAATCAGACTTTAAACTAATTACATTTTGAATGCTTTTTAACCTGGTATCACGAGAAAATCAATATACAAGTATACACTAAAAACTATTTTCAACAGTTATTAGTTTGTTTGAAGTTGATTAACATTAGGACATTAACGGAGGCTTGCATAAGTGTTAGTCCACAGCGCTTGCAATATTTATTTTCTGTAATGTTATGGCACAAATATCCTGAACATTTTTGAACAATTTTTCGACAGCTTCACGGAACCAGTAGTATAGTTGAAATTAATGATGAATTGTGTGATGAAATGTGTGTGTCTTCACCTCGGCGACTGGAGCGTGCGTTAATACGCACGAGACGGGTAGATTATCCGGTGATCACCACACGAAGACCGCCTTGACCAGGCGTGCGTTAGGGCGCACGAAATAAATAGATCCCGGAGTCGGAGAGTAATAGAAGATTTCCGGTTAGAAGCGCGAGACTGTTACTGTTCCGATAGAGACTTTCAGCATGAGACTCCTAAGATTCCAGTGTTGTGACAAACACGCGAGATTGTCAGTGTCGAGATCCAAGAGTTGCGACCCACACGCGAGAGACTGTCCAATCTCGTCATAGCTCGCCTTTTACATCTCCAATTTTCTCAAATGATTCTCTTCTTGTGTTCTATTTACGAATTTAAAATTACTATTCAGCCTAATAAATAACATTACCAAAAATGATAAAAATTATTCAAATTAAAAATGAAAGTTATCATGACGACAATAATTTAGGACATTTGTCAAATATTTGACAACAATAACAAAACATTAAACCTAATAAAATATATGAAGAAATTACACAATAAATGGATAAAAGATACAGGAAATTATAAAAGAAGTTAACTAAAGGAGGATTATAAGAGATACAAACTATGTGAGTACCAAAATACTAGATATAAAAACATGTAAGTATTTAAATACTACAAACTACGCCACCACATTGTTGTAATCTTTAACAATTTTAAATTATTTGCCATCACTAAAATTTTAAACATTCTGTTTTATAGCTAAACTCTTCATCCATTTTGAAAACGCAGTTAGTTACATGTACTTAAATAGTTAACTTTATGTTCACATTTAAAAATAATAATAATACTGTGTGTCTGTGAAGAACTGTTAATTCAAACCAAAAGTATCTATCGGCTAATGGGACCTCATAAGGCACACAAAAAAGTTCCGTTTGTCTTTAATATGACCTCATAACGCACTAATTGAAAGTTGCGTTTCCCGAAATATATGAATTTCCAACGGACATTTTATATCGGTGCATAATTATCAAAGGCACTCAAAACCGATATACAAGTAGGAATCAAATATAAGTCTGCAGAAGGAGCGCGGACCGGAAGACGAACGAGGTTGAGGAGGGATATGTCCGAGTGTACTATAACTTATATAAAAAAAATTAAAAGAAGTATTTTTAATGCTAGTGATACCTAATACCCCTTTCTATAAACATATATGAAGTAACATAGGCTTTGAATACTTCGTCCCTCCATCTCGCGGTAAACAACTAACAAGTTAAGACGGCGAATGCGGTTATATCGTATCAGAGATAACAGAAACATTGACTTGAAACAGTGATGACAAAAGAAGCAAATTGATCACATTTCAGAGAAAACTGTTTTATGTGAAATAGCCGACAAACGAACAGATGAGCCACCTAATGGCAAGTGATCAGCGTCGCCCATAGACATTGGTAAGACTAAAGGTATGCTAAGGACTAATGCGTTGCGAAATGAGAAGAAAGAGAAAAATGACTCTCAATCCCCCCGCCGGAACACGCTGAGTGCTTTGTCGGCTGACTCAAGCATGAGGGGGGTAGCTAGCCAGGCCGGTTTCACGAATAGATAATAATACCAGTAATAATATCAATTAACTTTTACTGATAATATAATCCTTATACAAAGCCGTATATACCAATCAGGCTGGCTACTGTCGCCTCATACAACACCCTGTTCTGCCAGGATGGGATTGGATGCAGTATTCTAGCCCGCCCCAATACAACAAGAACCTTTCAAATTAAATTATGTTTTATGTATTTGTATTAAAATTAAAAGCTTAACATTTTTGTACAGGCAGGCATTAAATTTGTGTTACGTATTTATTAATTCATTTTCTCAAATTATCTATATGTCGGAAATGGTCATTAGTATAGACGTGAAACGAAACTCAGCACGATGTCCGAGTAATGGCAGCACCGCCGCGATGTCCTCGATACTCGGCTAACATCGTGCTACAACAGAGCTTAGCTAGTGGAGTGACGCCGGATGGAGCCACAGTTTACATTCTGCGGTCGAAGAGATCGGTTCCTCCGCACTGGGAACTGTTACTTGTTTCGTTTGCCCGGTGTGAAGTGTTTGTTAACAATTAATTAAAAGTGTTAAACGATTATACGCCCACGCTATGTTCGACAACGCTGCTAATATATTTTATATTGTACCGACATATATATTGTATAAAAAAAAGTCGCCATCTATCTCTAACGGTTATTAATTTCCTACGCTTGGATATTTTTATTTTATTTTGCTATAGTCTTTAAAACTAAATTGTAAGACATTAAATAGTACGTTCAGCAATCGTCCTTAACTTCAATATAAACTATTTATTGAAATACAACACAGTTCATAGTTATTACTAGATATGCATTATTTTGCGGTTGAACTGACACCAAACATAAACCTTCCATTTTCGCATATGATAATCGCGGTGTGGTCCATCCGAAGCGTTATCCTAAATATTGGTAACGCGTAGAGCGCCATGGTAAAATTAATTTCGAAGTTAACCCGACAAGGCGTTACGAGCCAGTACACATGACGTCAATACGTGTCATGATAGACACCATGGCGGCTAGCGAACCAATGCTTGGTTATCATCTCATGATATCATCCGAGTGTGATCGTATCCAATCTCTTTTGTATGTAAAACTTGTCACAATTTCTTTATGCTTATAGGTGACAAATGAAAAATCGCGCATCCTAATGGCCATTGGTTTTTGATAGCTATCATCAAAATCATGACGAATGTGTCGGTGTCGCCGACCGAGAATGACACTTTGAACCCACTCGTAACTCTTGACAGTGAACAGTAACGCTTAAGTATAATTTTAAAGTTTTATTAATATTTATAAGCATTCGTATCGGTAGTCGTAGTTTGAACGATGATCGCCCACGACGTAAATCCTGCATGCATCACGAATTTTTCATATGATGAACATATTAAATCTTAATTATCACTTGCTCACATGAACGAAAACATCATGACGAAACTCGAATGTCTGAAAATTCTCCATTGTGTTTTCAAAAGTAAATTCTTCCGTTTCGTACTTGGCAAGCGTAAGGGACTATGGCCTAATGAAAAGCGACCCAAATACAACAGTGGCACAATTATGGCCTATAATGATTTTTTAAGACTATATCTGGTTTTAACTTCTATTTCCGCTCGGTTACAGGTGACTCATGCCAGTTAATTGACAGTGTTAAATGTAAAACTTTTCTATAATAAAATAAAAGAGAAGTGATTCTCAAATTTTGTCTCTACATATACCGACCGCGGTCACTATTTCCTAACTTAGATTGACATTCCTCTGTCCAACAATCTGCATTTAGTTGCATCATTGGCGCGGTTCTGTGGCTTCTGAATCCAGCAACTAGCCGCTGTCTGCTCCTAGTAATCACTTCACTTAATTGAGAGTACCCCACACTCCTTTTACCGAGTACCTTTCTTCACCAACGGTAATCGGTCCCACGAAATATCTGACCAGCTCGAGATGAGTCGATGTTCGAAGCTTCATGTCGTGTACCACTTGCTGTCAAGTTACGTAATAGATCCCCCAAGCCGGGATAATCGGTCAGCCATTAATAATACAAGCGTTATTATATTTGCGCTTTATTAATTACAGGCCAATTACTCGTAGGCCAATACTCAATCAGTTAATAGAAACCGGATTTAATTTGCGATGAGAGGTGCTGAATATAATTAATAATTCTAAGACCCGGTAAATGATGGCTTGATGATTTTGTTACCTCTCTTGAATGCAATATATCCAATTTAAAAAACAAACAAGCAAAAAAATATTTTAACGAAAGTCGTACACACTATTGGTATTGAACTAGCATAAGGGTTGTAAAACACTTCTTTTATCCTTCAACGGAAGTGAACATCTCCTTGGAACATCTCCAAACAATGCCCCATCTTTCCAAGGTAGCTTGTAAACCACGACCATCCTAAACAATGCCAGTTAAGTTGTTACGAGTTTCAATGCAGTGTCTTAGGGAGTTTAATAATAGGATTTACCGTTATGTTTTGGCTGGCATCACATAGGCGATACCGCTAAAATCGAAGATTTGTTTGGCCGACCAGCGTAATCAACATCTTTTCTTTATCGTCATAATCGCCCATAACTTCCCACTTCACTACGCCGGCCCAGTACGGTTTGAGCGATTTGACACAATCACAACATTGAGAACATTATGGAGAATTCTCAGTAATACATTTCCTGTAATTTTCTTTCATTGAAACATTTGGAACTTTGAAAGATTAAAGGCGCCTTAAGGATTCGCAAGCGGTCATTCACGAGAGACTCTAGACTGGATTGTACGCTATATAACTTTAAACTGTCGCTGTTGACATTTCTGACACCTTTTAGTGACCTCTGATAGAATTACGGTCCTGTTTAGTATTACTTGTAACCCTCCCTTGCTTTGCCCTGGCAAATTCCACGGGAACATTTTCATTTTACGGTGTGAGAAATATTCCAGACTGTAACCCATAGTAAAATTTCAAATAAATCATATAAATCGATTTCATAATTTTAGTTTTAAAGTGACCGGACAGACAATTATTCCAATTCGGCCTCGTTACAGTTTCATTGTTAGTATAAATATGGTTTTCTTTTTATTATTGTTAGCATATTATTTTTAAGGGTTCTGTAGGTAATTCCATGAAAAAGTCTTATAGGATCACTCAAATTCCTGTCTCATTGTTCCATGTGCATTCCCATCCCTTGTAATACCAGTTAAATCAAGGTCCTTGAAACACTATATCATGGGGAATTAATATATTAAAAATTAACGTATCCCTGTAATTTAGACTTTGCCGGTTTTGTATTTACTGGTTATTTAATAATTAATATAACAAGAGCAGCAACTTGAATCTCGAGAAGATCTGCCGGTAGTTACTTTAATATATACATACCTATAATAAAATTATAACTGATCGCTTTCTGTAAATTAAGGGTATGTAAAAAAATATTTTTACGGGCCTTTGTTAACGCAATAGAACCCAAAAAATAGTTATTTGAAATTTGTCTGTTTGTCTGTGCGTTTGTGCGCGCTAATCTCAGAAACGGCCTAACCAATTTCGTTACGGTTTCCACTAACGTATTGCAGTAAACATCACTTAATATTTGAAGTACGTTTCATCTCAATCCGTCCATAAATAAAAAAAAAGTGAAATACTATTTCTTAGCGCAAGGCGTAGTTTTCCCGAAGCGAAGCGAGGACAGTTTGCCAGTAAGTATATTATAAATTATTTCGACACTCCGAAACGGATGGAAGGTATGTATAAGCGAATGAAAATTGAGTGAGATAAGCTAGCAAAGCAAAGTTTGCATTACCGGCTCATCCTCCTGAATTTATATTTTATTAGGTCTGAAACTTGAGGAGAAGGTAAACTAAGGATTCTTCTACTTATTTAGTCCCCCGGGTCGGCCTTAGTTAATAAATCGATGCGTTCACACGAGATCCTCCAGCCTGGCATATACCTGTTCTGCAGTGATAGTGACAGAGGTGACTAGGAACACCATAGTACCAGGAACCACAACGTGCGAAACTAATGTAAAGAGCACCTTGTAATCAATATTCAACTTGCTCGGGTATTTTAAATGTAAAAGACACAAAACACATCCTCTGTCCGTGCGGTTGACCTTACAGTGAATCCTTTTTGCGTCCATGCCGCTTAGTGGCCAATATTTTTATTTTGCTATACCTAACATTGTTCATTTCACCGTATTCCAGTTATGAGGTGAAAGAAAACCTTGACTTTTTTTTAGTGCGAATAGGTGTTATCGAGATTGAAACCGTTGCGAAATCTGGCGTATTATTCGACTTGGAAATCGTATCTCATAACTAAATCCTGTCTTAATATATAGCGTCACGTTACCAGATACGCATAAACCCAGTGTGACTTGTTGAATACTCCCGTGATCGATTTCGAAATCTGACAATTTTGTCGGTACGTGGCAATTCTATCTCAAAACAGATCCGAGGGAAATGCTACGTAGGTGAGGGTATCAGGCACGGTTGATAGGGTTGTGGCATTTCGGATACGTTTACAAAATATAAGAAATTGACAATTTTTAATTCGGTAATCATATCAAAAAAGCAAGACAACTCACTCTAGGTAGTGCTATGTAAAACTAATACTTTCTACTTACGAGTACATTTAAGCATTATTAATGGTAATATTTATCTAGCATATTAAAATAATAGGTAAAGCTTTGAGCTCCTTTGTCTTGCTATGATTTAATACTAATTTATTACTTGTATAACTACCAACAATTGGATACACGAGATCTTCAAAGATACAATTTAAATTCAGGAATAACGTATGATTTTTGTACGTGTCAAGAAATTTGTTATATTTAGTGACCGACCGAGGTTTCAGTTTCGATTTCGCCCGGTTTCTGTCAAAAATCTAATTTCAATCATAGTTTTGGTTTCAACCAAAAATGGATGGCCGTTTGGAAAATCTTTCATGAAGCTATACTTGACTTAATATTTGATGAAGCATGCAAATCATTACTAAACCATAAATTGCAAGTTCAATGCGAAAACGAGAAAACGAATATAAGACGATGAAAATATGAAAAACATGTTGTATTAGTTTTTGAACATCATTGTAGTTTTTAAAACCACGCCCTTTGTTAATAGCTAAACCCCAGATTTAATTCGTAATATGTCAATTTCGATGAAGTGGATTTTCTAGTGACAGATCTAATATCTTCTTGATGGACCACCCTATTCAATCTATCAGCGAAACTGTTTTCACTGTTTCTGTAGAAATAATCTCGCTAACATCCAATATACAGCAACAAAAAGAGTCTTTGGTGTACACACGACAATATTTTTGATTAAATGGATACTCTTTGAGAAAGAACACTCACAAAATAAGACTTTGATATATTTATTATGTTTCTCCATGGTAATTTTGTAATATTACGTTACTATTTTGGTTACATACGTAAAGTTTTTGTTAATCCTTTATTCCGATTTTAATGTTGCTACATTATAGATTGGTTGCAGTGCAGAAATCCTGAATTATTATGACGCTTATGTTTCCAGCTTCCATGTTGTCCGGCATCCCGTTGGTATTAAGGACGTTCATAGGCGGCTGTGACTAGCATCTATCAGAGGACACGTCTAACTGTTTGTCTGTTGGTATTATAAAAAAATGTTTTTATTTTACTTAACTTTTTCATAAAGATATAAAATACACTAGATTACTGTCAATTTCAGTTACTTTCTTTTTTATTTAAACATGTTTAAATTTTTTATGTATCGAAATAAGTTCTGATTTGGAAAGATTGAGGTCGAAGACTCATCATTGGTTTTGGCTGAAAATCCTGATTCGGTCGGATACTAGTAATGACGTCACTAAATTAGGGTTATTTTTATGGCGCAATAAAGATTAAATAAATAAAATGTTTCTCAAACTGAATTTAATGTATTATACACAAGGACACTCAGAATTCGTTCCGGTTGAATAATTCATTATTTACACCTTAATCCATCCGTTCCTAAATCCATCCGGAATAATATACCTTTCGAATAGTAAAATATTTTTTCATATACAGCATACACACAAACTAATCAATTTCACTCTCTCTCTCTTTATAATATTAGTACAAATTAAACTCGTTGACAGTCAACAATTCAAATAATGTGTTCCGTTCCAGTGTACAGTTACGGTTACCGTGTGTATCGTTCACATCACTATTGGAAGGATACCTGTACACGTCGAGTAATCTCCGTATAAAGTGTAATCTTGTGCTTCATCTACACACGATACTTGCATACAAAATCATGTCACCTACACGTACAAGTGAAAGGACGGACAAATTAAATAGGTTTAATGCTACGCTTCAACCGAGTTCTAAACACAAATGTAATAATTTCAATTTAGTTGAATCGGTCACCAAACCGAACGCAATACCACGTTACAGCTGAAAACAACATGTGGAAAATCCGATGAAAGCAACTGGAGAGCATCGGCCGGCGAAATCGCTCCCCAAATTATACCTCATCATTCTTTTTTTTTAATATTAATAGCCGACAAACGAGTAGACTAGCCACCGTATGGTAAGTGGTCACCGTCGCCCATGGACATCAGCAAGATCAAAGGTATCACTGATGTGTTGTCGACCAGGAAATGAGAAGATGGTTAGAAAAAAGGTACTGGCTCTCAAGCTCCCAGCCAGAACACGAAGAATCGTTTGGCGGCTGACTGAAGCAGGAGGCTGGTAGCTAGCCAGGCAGGCTTCATGGTAAGATATGAATACCAGCAATAATATTAATGACTTAATAATAATACTATGGATAGTTTAGCGATTCATCTTTGACCAACCTCAAAAGAGATTGTTGTTCCCACAGAAGTAATACTAGTCCTCTAGCCTCAATAAGCATATTTCCACAATACCTTTTTATGGGCGTCTCTATGTGGTAAAAATAAAAGAATTTTTCCGCAGTACCGTTCTATCAAGCGATATCTATCTGATTCATTACAATAAAAATAAAGACATAAAAGGTAGCATAATTTGTAATGTGCAATATTTAAAAAGCACGAAAGAGTTAATTAATGGAAGTGATTACATATCCAAGCTTCTGCTATATGATCATAACTTTTAAGGTATGAAAGAAAAATTACAATTACATTCTGCTACCTAACAAATAATTTTAATATACACATGTCGCTAAATAGTTGCAGGACACAGCTGCAGTCGGTACCATGTCGGCCTGACGAGAACGGCCGCACGCGGGCTTTGGTGAGGGAAGACCGCGCCCTTTGTTATTCTGTGTGGTCGCCAGTATACCCGTTTTAAACTACTTAGGAATATACTAACTCCAACTATTTAATCCGAAATAAATTACGACCCCATCGCCTAGTTGGTAGTGACCCTGCCTGCCGAACGAGGGTCCCCGAGTTGTAATCCAGTCGGGACAGACATTTATGTGACAGATAAATGTTTATAATGTCATGTTTGTATTTAACAATCATCTCAAAATCGCGTCACCAAAACATAAATGTGCATGTGTGTGAAAAATACACTGATGTGCGTGACTTTTAGTGATGTCAAAGTCACGTCCATGCATTATCGACACGAATGTGGACTATTCCATCACGGGTTTGTTTGCTATATTTAATTCGTTATATTAATTAATTATTAGATGTTAAATTAATAACACCATCCTAATCCTAGTAACTTCTCTTTACTTCGCTTCTCCTAAACTTAACCTTATTTGAGAGGATAAAATAAAACGTGATTAAACGGTACTAAAGAAAACAATAATAATAATGCTTATTGGTTTTAATTAATTCTTTGATGTAAATCGATATAACTTATTGCTCTGCTGTAAAGGAGAGTAAATAGTTTGAAAACAGTCCTACGGTAAATTTTCTTGCATCTCTTTCTCGCCGGTAGGATTTTCCGTAAAGCTCGAAATCTCACTCGCACACTGTGTTCCTCTATTACTTGTGTATTAACTTTATGGTTTGTATACGTCCACATCAACTGCAATACAAGGATATCTAGTGCGGGGATGTATATCTTATATTTTTTTATACTATAATCATCATAAATTTAACATTATGTGCTTTGATAAATAAACAAAAATAATAAATTTAAATACAATAACATGGAAACTGTAAAT